>JBDJHY010179861.1:0-12112 GCA_039654485.1 Withania somnifera
GATTACCGGCAGCGAAATAGAGTGACAATTAAGAACAGATATAATTGATGATATATTCAACTAGCTTCAAGACGCAACAGTTTTTTCCTAAGATAGACTTGAGGATGGGTTACCATTAATATAGGATTCGGACGGAGGACATTTCAAAGACAGTGTTCAGGACTAGTTATGGTCATTATAAGTTTCAAGTTATGTCTTTTGGTTTGGCCAATGCCCCAGCATCATTTATGGACCTGATGCATAGGGTTCTTAAGCCACTTTTTGGTGTATTCATAGAGTAGGTCTGAAGCATGAACAATACTTCAAATTGATACTCCAGACACTGAGAGAGCACCGACTTTATGCCAAGTTCTCAAAGTACGAGTTTGGCTAAAGTCTGTAGTGTTCCTAAGGCCCATGATTTCCAAGGATGGGATTATAGTTGACCCAGTGAAGATTCAAGTTGTGTGTGATTGGCCAAGATCGACATCTCCTTCTGAGGTTCAGAGCTTTGTTGAGATAATTGTTATTACAGATGACTTGTTGACGGGTTTTCATCAATTGAGGTGCCTTTGACTAGGTTAACTAGGAAGGATATGGCTTTTTAATGGATAGAGGATAGTAAATTGAGCGTTTTGAGGCTCAAGGAGTTGTTGACTTCATCCTAATATTGACTATGCTAGTTGAGGGACAAGGTTTCTCTATGTATTGAGACATTTTTTGTATTGGTTTGGGTTGTTTTATGATGAAGCAGGGATGAATTATTGCTTATGTGTTGAGGCAGATGAAGGTTCACAAGCATAACTACCTCACTCACAGCCTAGATTTGGCGGTGGAAGTGTTTGCGCTCAGATCTGGAAATATTATCTATATGCAGTTCTATGTAAGATTTATACTGGCCATCATAGCCTTCAGTATATTATGAGCCTCGGGAGATGAATTCCAGGCAGCGAGGGTGGATTGAGCTACTGAACAACTACGAAATTAACATTCTATACCATCCAGGTAAGGCTAATGTGGTGACAGATGCCTTGAGGCGGAAGGCGGTTAGTACGGGTAGCTTGGAAGTTTAGGAGATGTCATTGGCATTAGATGTTCATTCCTTGGCTAGTCAACGGGTTATATTAGATATAAAGAATCCCAGGAGGGTTTTTTCTTGTGTTGCGTCTTTGATATTCCTTGATGGATCAAAATCAGCAGTAGAAGTTTAAGGATCAGTATTTGGTTTCTCTCTATGTTCAGGTGTTAAATGGAGAGGCCGATAGGACTTTTATTAATTCAGATGTAGTTCTTTGGTATGATGGTTGCATCTGTATATCGTAGGTCAATGGGATGGATTAGATGAGTTTACGAAAGGCTTACAGTTTCAGATATTCGATTTATTTGGGTGCAGCCAAGATGTACCGTGATTTGCGTCAGATGTATTGGTAGAGTGGGATGAAGAGGGATAATGTAGATTATGTGTCCCTATGTTTGAACTATCAAAAGGTTAAGTTCAAGCACCAACGGCCAGGTGGTTTGATGCAAAGACTCCCCATTCAGACCTAGAAGTGGGAGCATGTGACTATGGATTTCGTTTTGAGTTTGACACGTACTAGCAGTGGTTATGACACTATCTAGGTTATTCTTTATAGGCTGACTAAATCAGCACACTTTATCACTACTTATTCTTCATACAGTGTCGAGAGTCTAGCTCATATCTACATTCATGAGGTGGTTCAGTTGTACGGGGTTCTAGTGTCTATCTTTTCTTATCAAGGAACCCAGTTTACCTCAAAGGTTTGGAGGGATATTTAGCGAGATTTGGGTACAGAGGTTTAGTTAAGCGCAACTTTTCACCCATAGACCGATGGTCAGTCTGAGCAGACTATTCAAGTGTTAAAGGATATGTTAAGAGCGTGTTACCAGATTTTGGGGGTGGGTTAGATTAGCATATAGCATTAGCAGAGTTTGCATATAATAACAGCTACCATTCAAGCATCCAGATGGCACTGTTTAAGGCATTGTATGGAAAATGGTGCAGGTCGCTTATTGGTTGGTTTGATGGTTTTAAGGCTAGAGTTTAGACTTCAGACTTGTTGGGTAATTCTCTTGACCAGATTTGGCTAATTCAGGATAGACTATGGGTAGCACAGTGTTGGCAAAAAATCTACGGGTATCGTAGGCTTCGAGCCTTAGAGTTTGGATTTGGTAACAAAGTCTTTCTAAAGGTGTCTCCTATGCGTGGTATGATGAGGTTCAGTAGACTGGGGCAAGCTTAACCCCCAGTATATTAAGACATTTGACGTCTTAGAAGGAGTTGGTAATGTTGCCTATTGTTTTTTCTTGTCTCCTATGTATTCATCTATTTACCCAATCTTCTATGTTTTAATGTTGCGACGTTACATTCCGAATGAGTCTCATGTTCTCCATGAGGATTTGATTCAGTTTTATGAGAGCATGCCTTTTGTTGAGGAGCCAGTAGAATTTCTGGATAAGGATGTCAGGAGATTGAGGTCTAGGGAGATCACAGTAGTTAGGGTGCAGTAAAGGCATTGTCCTACCTAGGAGGCTACCTGGGATATCGAGAGTAAGATGTTGACATAGTACCCATAGTTTTTTGAGTCGTCAGGTACCTTTTCTTTGTCCTCTCCCTTCTTTTGTTTGACTTTTGAGTAAGAAAGTCTTTCTTATTAGTGGATATTATAATGACCCTTGTAGTCATTTAGGTGCTTTATATGTTATCTTGTATTCTAATGCTTTCCTGTAGGTTCCCCAGGTTAACTATGACCTGTTGGGACCAGTAGCCCGGCTCCCTGGCAGCTTAGTTGAGATTTATCTCACTTTTTCTATTATAGATCCTGAAGCTAGGTACTCATTGACTTCAGTCAACATTCCTTCAAGACGTACTCAAAATTGAATTTTGATAGTTCTGTTAGCTTTGGAATTTCGACTTTGGTCTAGAAGGACCTTTAGTTAATGTTTCGGGGTCTTTATTTTGAGTTTGAACTATTTTGTGGAAATTCAGTTCATTTTGAGTTGAGAGTTGTCCTAGAGTTAGTGCGTGGTGATCGGAGTGTCGGAATGGAATTTTGATGCTTTTATTAATTCGAGAATGGTGATTTTAGGCTAGTAAAGTGTTAGTACGCTTCTCGGAGTGTTCTTCATTTTTTGAGAGTCTTGCTAACTTTATGTAATTTTTTGATTAGTTTGGTTCAGGGGTCCTTTTTGCTCAAATGGCCTCTGTTGATTGTTTCATCGATTTCATTGAGTTCAGAGATGTTTTCCACTCAAAATGCATATTTGGTTTGTTGATATTGGACTCCATTTTGATTTCGTACCTTCGTTTGGGAAATCTGTAGATGCAGTTTTTTCTGCAATTTCAGGTGCTCAGCACGATCGCGCTGCTTCTATGCGATCGTGGTACAGTCATCTTTTCTTTATTTATCACAATAATGCCCCAGTTGCGTGATCGTGGTAACTGTATTTTTCTTCCCTTAACTCAATTGTACTCCTTTGGTGTGATCACGGTTGGGTAGTGTAATCGTGCCTCATCGCAGTCAGTTAAATAATAGAAGAGACTCGATATTTCAGTATGTTCCATTCAATTCTCTCTCCCTTATCTCTCTCTCACTCTAAATTTGGGTGTGGCTTCAACAAACTGGCGCTAAGGAGTTCATGGGGATATTAACATTGCTTTCCCCATCTTTGGTAAGTGATTTCTTCATCCTAAACGTCCATGGTTATGGTGGATTTCACCATTAACATCTCCAATTAAGCTCTGGTCATTTCCTCTAAATTCTCAGCTTTCTAGTAACTTTTGGTGCATTGTTCTTATTATCATCCTATAATCTAGTTGCATTCAATTCAAGCTGATGATTTATTCAGACCATTCCTTTTGAGGCTATTGTACCATCGGGTACGCATTTCTTCCTATTTTAGCTCCATGTTATGCAATGTTTTCTCCTTTTTAACATTCTTGTTCGGGCATTGTAAGGCCCTTTCCTCGCTCTCCTTGTGCTCACTTTTGGAGTAAGGGTTCCCAGTATTGTTGGAAACACCGTGGCGAAGTTAATATTTGGGTTTGGACAGTAGGGCCTATAGGGCCATGTTAGGCCAGGTATTCAGCCCAGTTCGTAATTTAGTATGATTAATACTGCTAGACTTGTATCGATTTTTGGATTCATATTTCGTCTATTACATAGATGTTCAAGGTCGTTTGCTATCAATCGGGCTGATAATTGCAAGTTGTAGAGCAATATTTGTCGGATGATAGGTAGGCTTTGTAGGGCTTTCTCTTGGCGTATAGTTTACATATTTGTAATGAATAGAATTTATGGGTTGGGTTTTCTAGGTTGTTACCATATACTTGGACCGTTTCTTCATCTTGCACTGTTTATTTCCTTGATTGGCGTTCCGTGTAATATGATGCATGTGACCTAGTACTAGCCCTGTGATGGCTTTAGGGTGACTTTGGAAGTAGTAGAACATTGATGCTTGGGTTGGTTTTAGATTTTTCCCTCTAGTTTGGGCTGGTGTATTGTGTTGTAAGATGTAGCTTAGTTAAACCTGTGAAGGGCATACGTTAGCTATAGATATTATTGTGTTGTTGCATTTATACTGCGAGAGTGTCAGAGGCTCCATTCTGAGAGTCCATTTAGGGCTGGGGCACATATCACCGTTTACCGTTTTGATTATTGAGCTGTGGAGGATGGTTTCCTATAATAATAATAAAAATGATATAAATTGTAATAAAATGGAAATTTCTAATAACAATATAAGTTAATGGATCTTTTACTCACTTTAGACTCGATTGCATATGGAGCACCCGGTACAACCGTTTTTCCCTGATTTAGACCAGGTTTCACACCCTCGCACCTGGTACTATCATCTGACTACTTATGCTAGTCTTGAGTCCAACTCTATTCGGTAGTGAGTACAGCTACTGGCACTTGAGTTCATCTTCGTGTGGCAGTAGTACCATTTTTCTACACTTATCACGCCTACTGATCTAAAAACTATAAGGAAACTGTTATATGGAGGACCTTGGTGATACTATTGTATTTAGGGGTGAGGCACCCTAAGTGACTGAGTTTATAGCACAGTAAGACTTACTGAGGCTCTATGGTATTGGGATGTGAGATTACTGCGACGTTAGGATTTATACATGGTGGGGTGTACCTTCATGGACCTGGCCTTTAGGATGTGTACAACTGGAAGAGGGGTATAGGTCACAGTAGGGGTATACGGGGTTTTCCCCTTCCATGGGTCCTTCCTAGCGGGCCTATGGGTACTGGAGAAGGAATGTATAGGAGTTGTGACATTATGTGGTTATGTTACTTTTCTACACTTGCTCTCTTTAGTGTACCCCTAGTAGTATGGGATGCCGACGGGTGAGTGTGACTTTTGTGTATGCTTCCATTCTTATGGGGGTCTGGCAGTGTTAATTTACTTACTATGTTTCTGTATTTACTATTTAAGCTTGTTATAGTCCTTACTTTCAGGCCTTCTTACTCTATGGACTATTAGTGCATTGTGTTATTTGATTTATCATCCCCTTCTTGTATCGTGAGGTTACCGGTATATCAACCATGATCCTCTTATTGCCTACTTTATTTGTTCTTTTCTATTTGCTGTTATTATTTATGTATTGCTGCAAAGACCCCAGGTACGTTCTATCCTTCTTACTTGTGATCATGTCCTTTGTTTTAGATAGCGATGATATGCACTATCTCTGTTCTTCCTATTTGAGTAGCTAGCTTCTATTTTATATTGCTTGCTTCTATGACCTTACTTCCTTGCCTTTCTGTTATTTACTGTTTTTATGTTTTTTATGTTCCTAGTGGGCCCTTGAAGCCAACTGGGTATTGGTTGCTTCAGCGACTTCTACTTACCAGCACTTGTGTTCCCTTGGTGCGGATTCGAGTACTAGCATACAACGTTGACTCACAGATTGTCATTCATGCTCTCTCATTGTCGATCTTAGAGATACAGGGTGAGCTTTGGCATCAAGGTATTCCTGCTCTGTTCATCTTGTATTTTGTCTCTTTGTATATTCGGAGATAATCTTGTAATATGGACTTTTACTTGTAGTTTGTACTTAGTGGCTCTGTACTTATATACACTAATATCGGGTCTTGGGAGTTTTCTTAATTCTTCTGTATTTCTGCTTTTCTAATTTTATCTCCTTCCTCCTTACTTTATTTACTTGTAGTTGTGCGATCCAATATTGGTATGGTAGCCCTCCTCTTCTGCTTTGGACTACAGGGTTGGTTTTCCTAGTGGCGGGGATAGTAGGTTCCATCATGATTTGAGAAATTGGATCGTGACATTTTTACTTTTCTTACCTAGCGTAGCCTGACTAGTGGCTGCTTACCTATGTTTCTGAGTGTTTCTATATTAATGGTTAGGGACTTATTAGTGGATAGAGTGTTTCGTTCATGTGTAATGTCGATGGGGTCATGACAAACCGGCTGACTCAAAGAATTGTAAAGGTAATTGGCCATGATGTGATTTTGAGTAGGCACTAGTTTCTTTGCTTTCATGCGGTTCTGGACCGTTTCTCCATGGTTGTAACTGGTGTACCTCAGCTGAGGTATGGGGTGACCTTTTGGGCACTCGCCAGTATGGGATTTTCTTCTCTGGTGGGCCTAGAGGTTGGGATCCTCCAAGGTACTCCTTTGCCCTTGTGTTTCATGTTACCTTTCTATTCTCTTTCCTTATATTTCTTGTCTGCATCCTTTTAGGGATGGGATCTCAAGCGTGAGATGGTGTAGTGGTTCTAATGGGTGGTCATGCCTCTTTTTGGTGGTGGATTTGAGTGTGTGGTGTCCGTACAGATCAGTCCTCGGGTAGGACGATGTCGTGGGTTAGTTGGACCGGGGGTGTTTGCATGGTTTCAGTGCTCCTTATGGTTTGGGTATCAGTTGATTCATGTTTGGAGGTTGGCTTGGTGTTGTCTTGTGGTTCCTGTTTTGAGATGGATTTTTTTTAATTAGGGGTAGGTCTCTTCTGAGGTTGATTGTTGTGTGTATATTTGCGGGGTGTAGGGTATGCTCAAGAGCAGTATCTTGGTCGATAAGTTCTCCTTAGGTTATACTGGTGGTTGGAGTTTGTTCCTCTCTTTTTTGTTATGGTATGTGACGTTAGTGGTTTGGTTTATTAGCTAAGGACTAGTAAGGACGGTTATAGTGAGCCTTGTGGTATTGTGGATGGTTTAGCGGTTGTGGTTTCATATCATAGTGGTGGCAGTGTGGATGCTATGGTGTGCTCCAGTATAGTGTTGGTTTCTGATTAGTTTACGTGTCATGCCAGCGTGGTTTGCCTTGGTCATTGGTTGTGATTTGGTTCTAAGGTATGTTCGAATGAGTTATCTCAGTTGGTTATGGGTTGGCCCATGTGTGGAGGTATTGGTTAGTTGGGGCTCAGAGGGGTCCCAGTAGCGAAGGTTTTTTGGATACGCGTTGTCCTTTTGGTTATGTTACCTACGGTTTGGGAAGTTTTATGCAATCCTAATATGCCCTAACTAATTCGATTCTTTCACGTACTTTTCCTTCCTTGACTTTCGAGGACGAAAGACCATTTTAGTGGTGGATGCTATAATGACCCATCTGGTTATTTCCTTGCTTCTCTATTATTTTTGTGTTTAGAGCCATATGGTATTTTCCCTAAGTCATTTATGACTTACTGGGGCCGGTAGTTTGGTTCCTTAGTATCTCAATTTCCCGTTATCTCAGTTTTCTTATTTTTAAGGCTTAAAGTTGAAATAGTGGAACTCGAGAGCCATCTGGTATTTTCCCTAAGTCATTTATGACTTACTAGGGCAGGTAGTTTGGTTCCTTAGTAGCTCAATTGCCCGTTATCTCAGTTTTCTTATTTTTAAGGCTTAAACTTGAAATAGTGGAACTCGAGAGTGAATTCTTAGTACAGGCACTCAAAATTGGATTTTGAAAGTTCCATTAGCTCTGGAACGCTGAATTTTGTCTAGTTGGACCTTTATTTTATGTCCTAGGGTCTTCGTTTTGAGTTTGAGCTATTTTGTGAAAATTCAATTCAGATAAAGTTTATTTTGGACCCTAGGATGGATTTTGATGATTGGACTGTCGTATATAAATTCTGATGCTTCCATTAGCTTTGGAATGTTGATTTTGGGCTGGTATGGGTGTTGGTACTCTTTCTGAGGTGTTCGAGAGTGTTTTGGGGTCCCATTTGAGAAGTCAAGTTTTTGTTATTTTTGGTTTAGTTTGGGTTGGGAGCTCTTTTTTCTTAAACAATATGGTATGGTTTTTTCGACGATTCTATTAGATATGAAATGCCGTTTCCATGTTATGTGCATATTTCGTTTGCTGAAATCCTTGCTAGATTCCATTCCGAGTCTTCATTAGGAGCTTTTGGAAATTACTGAAAACAATTGTTTTTGCTATCAAACTTGCAAGCACATTGCCTTCATCATGATCATGTAGGTTGGACCGCGATTATGGAAGACTAGGTTCTTGTTCATCGTAATTGCTTAGACTTTGGTCGCGATCGCGTATTTTGTGTTCTTGTTCATCGCGATCGCATAGTCCTTGTTGCAATTATGTTATTATGGAAATTGGTTGATCATGATTGTGTGGTCTTATGTAACGATTATGAAGGTTTAGGATCCTGATGGTCATGATCATGAAAATCACGAGGCATCTAAACACGATCGCGATGTATGCCTATAAATGCTTGTTTTAACAGTTGGAAAACGAGTTCAAAATCATTATTTCTTAATTCCTCTCTAGTTCTTGATCTGTTTTGACGCTAATTTCTTAGGGAAATTGATGGGCTCTATTGGTGCACGCTAGAGGAGCGTTTGGGAGTTTGTTTTACCGTGATTAGAGGTTAGTTTCTTTCTTTTTCCCTCAATGTATTTCACCCTTTACATAAGCATGTTTTGGCCAATTAAAGACATTCCTGAGATCCAATTGAGCTCAAATTCAAACCAAGTGTTCCTTGAGTTGAGGCATCCGTGCTGATATTTTTAGTTTAGTTTTTGGTATATGGGGCCCATAGGGCTGTTTTTTGGCCCGATTTCCCACCAGGTTCGTATTGTGCAATATAGGTCTTAAACTTCACTTCTTGACTCGTTGATCGTGTTTTTTGTATTTTGAGATGTTTCAGCTGATTCTAAGGTCATTTGACTGTGTAGGGACTAGCGGGAGCTTTTCGCTGGTGTCCAGGTAGGCTAGGTTTCCTACTTTCTAAACTAGGTTTATATTGAGTACTTGGTTGGTGGGATGGATGAGTAGTCAGTATGCCTGTCCTTCTCTTTTCATACTCATTTTCGGTGCCCGTATGGAGTCGTAGTTGGTTGTAGATTGTGGTTAGTATGCTACGACTTATCAGTGGAGGTTATGTGGTTGTTGTGTTAGTATTAGGATATTATTTCTATTAGGGTAAGATGTGTGCTTCACTGGTTGCTTCTGGACTTTCCTCAATTTCTAGTGTCTTTTCTATTTACCTTGGTTATCTTCACGTACATGCATACCGCGGTGAGGTTGAATGGGCAGGGCTCGTGATCTCTTTACTCCCTGGGAGGGGTAAAGGCTATAGTAAAGTGGTGTTTTTCTAAACTAAGTCTAAACATGGGGTTTTATGACTTGTTTACCTGTGACTGCAAGATGGTGTGGGCTATTTTCATAAAAATGTAACTAGAATTTAGTTTTCTTATACTATGTATACTACGGGGAGATTATCTGCGAAGAGTGGGGTCTCGTAGAGCTTCATCTGGAGGTGGAATCTCCCGTTAGGGATGGGGCCCTGAGCATGGATCTGAAGCGGGGCTCTCAGTGGGATGGGGCTCCGTGCAGGAAGGGGTTCCCAGCTTATAATTTTTAGATGTGGGACCTCTAGAGCGATGGCTCCTGGCGGGCAGAGTTCCCCATGTTGGTTTGGAGCAGGGCTCTCAGATGGAGGGGCCTGTCATAGTAGTTGGGGGTGGTACCTCAAAGGTTGCTGGTTTGAGTGTGTTAGTTCCATTCTACCCCCTTGTGTTCATCCTTTTACAGCTTGTATGTAACTTTCGGGCTTATGGGGCGCGTCACGCTTGGTTTTGTTTCCCTATTTGTGCCTACAGGTGGGATGGGGCATCAGGTAGGATACGTTTTTTTTGTATGTATCCAATGGTGAGATAGGGAACTACTTGGATTTTATCTGTTATTTTCTTTTCTTTACACTTATGCTTTTGTTCCCTTATTTACCCATTTCTATTGTCGATTGAGTTGAGCTAGATACAAGGTATGTTTTCGAGGACTTGTGACTTGAGCTATGGGTACTAGGTACGCCTTGACAAGGTCAAGTATTTAAACTTATTGTAGTTACTTTCATTCAATTTCCTTATAGTTATGCCTTACTTTCTATACTGTTTTACTTATTACCTTTTGGCCTATTTTACTTACTCATTGTATATTACTTGTATCTGATAGTTATGCCTTACTTTCTGTACTATTTTACTTATTATCTTCTAGCTTGTTTTACTTACTTATTGTATATTACTTGTATTTAATTGAGACCAGTTGGTCGATGATGCCTTTTGGGTTCCCTATGTTATTGGTACTCATGCTACACCTCTATACCATTTTCATGGAGTAGATACTAATGCGGGTCATCGCAGGAGAAGGGATCGTGCAGAGTAGGTGTACTAGTGGACTTTAAAAATCATGGTGATCTCCCAGCTTTTGGGCTGAACTTGTTCTCTAGTCGTGTTGAGATTCTTCCTTATCTTGTTCAAGGTAGACTAGTCTTGTATTTATCCTCTTGTTGGAGCGGTTGTATATATTATTTTTGGTTACTCTAGCGTAGTTAGTTCCATTTTGTTACTAGTTCTGGGAGGTGTTATATATATGTATTTTTTTGTATATCTCATTTATTTTACTTTTATTTCAAATATGACTATTGATTAGATGGTAACGGCCCATTGCTGTCGCTTTAGGTTGAAGGGTTGGTTGGCCAACTGGTGGGACCATAGGCACCACCATGGTCTAATTTTTTGGGTCATAATACGAAATCAAATTGGTATTAGCATTTCTATAAGTTTTGGGTTACTCTGATTCTGTGTTATTCCATCTTTCATTTTTTATTATTTCGTTCTTTGTGATTAGATCAGTGGTTGATAAGGGTGAGTATAGGTGTCTATCTACCTTATTCCATCTCCCTGTCCACAAACCCATTATTCGATTTCACCAGATGTACCCTTCCTACAGCATATAGGTTTGTGTATTAGGGACTGAGGTAAGTTATGATGGACTCCCTTTGAGAGCCTTGTACAATTAGTGAAAAATTCTCACGGGTTGTAAGTCCTTGTCTAGGTAGGCCTACATTTGAGCTATAGCAGAAGGCTGTTATTTTACTTATTCTATCCATAGGAGGATTTTTTTATGTGAATTGGGGTTCATGGAAATTTCTCCCATAGATATAGACTTATTTCATTCCGTGTAGAAAATCTATAACTACATTTAGGATGTGTCATTTTTGGTTGTTATCAGTTTATTATTGGGTTGTTTATTTGGGTGTTATTTGACTAGTTGAGTTGGTTTGTTTTCTTCTATCGGTTTAGTTTCCTTTATATCGAGTGAGTGTTTTAAATTTCTTTCTGAGTGGGGTTGATTTCATATAATTTTACTGATTGTTGGGTCAGTCCCTGGAATGGTAGTTATTTATCATCTTGAGGTCTCACTTTGGATCATGGTTGAGTTTTGATAGTTGGCGACCAAATTGTTCTTTTTCTGGGCTTTTTTAGGTAGATGGTGATAATTGGAGTATTTGGGGGTTTAGCGATCTAGACTAGTTATTTGGAGCCTTGTGGAGTTTTTATTGGATTTGGTGTTTGGTTGAGTCTGAGTTGCATATGGTAGATTGGTTGGTGATTTCTGGTTTGGTGCTATGTTGGTGTGATATGTGATTTGGTTCTTAGTTTCAAAATTCTGTTGGCCATTCATTCTTGTTTCTTCTTTTGTCGGCTCCGTAAGGATTATATCTATTATATATGGAGTATTTCGAAAAGATTTTGTTTACTCTCAATAATGGTTTTAGCATTTGTGTTACCAGTTTGGTGATTTTTAAGAAGTTAGTGATTTTTGAGGTTCTGACAGTTTAGGTCCCTTGGATGTGTTTCCTTGCCTTGGGAAGC
>JBDJHY010179882.1:1427-12111 GCA_039654485.1 Withania somnifera
TGTGTTTTTACCCAAAGGCTGCCAAAGATTTGTCCAATCTCCTCTTTCCATACGATCTTGGTAGGTTTTATATAGATTTGGGACCCTAAAATGTGAAATTCCACTTTTTCCCAGGGCCACAAATGCCATTTTATCGGTCAGAAGTTCGAGTTTATCAGTACTGGATGATTTATTGGCACAGATGATCGACTTATTGGATGTCTGACTTTTGTTGACTTGACCAATAAATTGATCTTTTCATTGATTTATCGGTATCCTCTGCCCGCACATGTTGACTGATAAATTGATCTTTTTACTGATTTATTGGTATCAGCTGCCTACACATATTGACCGATAAATCAGTCATTTGTCTAATTTATCGGTACCCTTAGGGGTTTTATGCCATCATTTTCCTTCTTCCTCATTTTAAGCTCCCTTTTGTCTTTCTTTTGCATCATTTCACTTACGATCACTTCCGAACTTATAATTCCTGAAATATAATCGATTTACATCATAATTGCCTTAAATCATGAAAAATAAGGGTGAATATATAAGAAAACTGATCACATAAAATGGTAATTTCACTGTTCCTCAACACCGCCAACTTAAATCTTTGTTTGTCCTCAAGAAAATTAAATCAAACATAACACGAGGACATTATCAATTCAAACTCAAGGAGTACTCAACAATCCAACTCTACATTCTTCTCAAATCAAGAACGAAGATCATGGGTTTGGTTGGTACCAATAAGTGGAATGCAATTTGCTCTTCTTTTGCAACAACTCCCTTTGTACCAGAAAATGAGTCCTAAGCATGCAATGGAAAAGTCAAAATAATCAAGCAACAACAACAAATACTCAAGATGTGACTCAAGGATACTAGTATTCTAAGTACACTTTTTGTCTCATTTTTAGTTTTTATCAATTACCTATCTATGACAATTTATATACACTTACAAGAAAGAATGTCCCAAAAAACTCCACAACTATACAAGATCACAAGGGATGAATATACAACATACACTCAATAAGGAAATTCAAATGTCAGCAACTGTCATACCATAAGCTTTCCCTTATTTTCAATTATTACCAATCAAAAGCACTTAGTTAAGAATCCCAAAGGTCTGTTAAGCTTGTAATGTAAGGGAAGGGTATAGGTAGGTAACTCATTTTGGATGAAGTGACTATACCTTTCCGGAATGCATTCAAAACCCATAACCTCACTTATTTTTCAATGCTTCACTCAGCCCACTCATTCAATCACAAGCCCTTTTCAACTCACATCATCATTTCTTTTATTTTCTAAAAACAACTTTGGGATAGCCACCTTCAACCTAGTTGCAAACTTAGGTTAAAGGCACTATATTCACCACTAGATCAGGGCCAAGACAAAGGTTCACCACATAATTTGTCGTGATGCTTCTAACATAGACATCCTTAATTTAGGTTACAATGCCTAGTTGAGGTGCACAATATCTAATAGAGAACCAAGGCCAAAACAAAGTAATCTTACTAATTGAGCGAATCAAGAAAACACTTTTACTGAGGAATGATGTACTCATTTATTCTTTTTTTTTCTTCCACCAAGGCTGATTTCCTTCAACAAACCAACTAAACACCCCCAACTTAGGCTTTTGGACTAAGTTGTGGACCAAATAACCTCTCCTAATTCCTCTAATTTCAACACCCCCGACATAGGTGTTTTTCCTAAGTTGTGTGCATCTTCAGAGAAGTAGGTTCAAAAGAAGGGTATATGTTCACAAAGGGTTTCGGCTTGTAATGTGGTTGATCAAAGGAAGAGTCAAAAGAATCAAATCGGGTGAAACTAGATCACTCACTCCAGGGTAAATGGGCTAAGGCCTTATATGGAGGTTTTCACTCAAATCATGGCCTAAGGTCATTTTCTTAACTTCACACTTCCAACATGCAATAAAAGACTAACGAGGCAAGTTCTATATAACACAAGTGACGAACGAATTATAGACTAAACTCACCATACATGGAATGTAAATTATTAAAGATAGTTCAATCGGCATTCTTAAATGAGCACAAAAAGAGTCACATAATAACTAGTAAATACAAGATTCACACAACGAGTCAAAGTGTTGCTCCAAGATTATTTCTTATCCATGTAACTTGACTTTTCCAAAATCCGCAGAAATTTTTTTGAGGGGTATGTACATTATGCAAGTACTTTATTAGTATCAACCAAGCCAATGCATTTATGTACATCATCTAAATACACCTCTATCTACATAGTAAAATAAAACTACTAAACTATTAAACTAGAAAAAATTAATAAATAAAAAATAAACCTAAAAATACCAGTTCTACTTGATAGCATGTTCAAGGGAAAAGAAACATGGCAACAAAAACCCTCGAACGAATCAAAATAATATACAATAAAATAAAATAAAAGAAGATTAAATAACTAAAAAAAACCATACTAAAATAATCAATGACAATACATACTAATCCATAAATTCATGTCATAAATATTATAAAACAGCTTAAAGCCCGAAAAGGGCACAGAACAAAAACATCAAACAAAATCAAATAATCAATTACTGGATACAATAATATCCAGTAATATCCAACAATACCAAGTACATCCACCCCCAAATTAAGAAACCGTAGTGTCCTCACAACCTAAACTTACTAACATGAAAAATATGAAAGAATAAAAGAAAGGGATAGAGGCTCCCTAAATTGTATCAATGGCTCCCATCGCTCTCAGTCTCCTCATCATCGTCCTTAGCTGACCATCAAATAGGTGCTCATCATCACCTGCTATGACTGTAGGAAGTGCGTCTCGAGGTTTTAGAAAACTCCATAACCCCTTTCCACATATGGGTAAAGAATTTGTCTTTCCTCTTCGCCCTTTGCACCATCTTGGTATGTGAGGTACTCAAATCTCCATGTGCCTTAGCTCAGTCTGTGTAAGCCTTTTCCAGTATCACTAGGTAAGCCTTCTATTTCTTCTGCTCATCTAGATACCTGTCAAATTCCTCACATGAAATAGAAGGTCCCTGGGAAGTCTTACCTAGTCCCTAAAGAAGCTTGCTGACGAGATCTCGGATCATCCTCAACTAGGCTAAGATATCTTCAAAAGGTCCTGAGGCTGGAGGACTATCAAAAGTGTCTTGTGGGGCTTCTTCTAATGTCGCTTTCCTTTTTCTCACCCTGCTAATAAAACCCTCTCCTCTTTTCTTTAGTGGTTGTATCAGTTTCCTCGGATCCATCTATGTGTCTTTCAGTTCCACCTCAACTTCCACTAATATGCATAACTCAGTGATGAGAAAAAACTATTAAAATGGGGCTATTATGCTTCTTATACTCCCTAAACTATTGGATAATCATGTAGCTGACATTTATAGGGATATCGTCAATAAGGCATGCTACCATTTGGGCTTTCCACAAAGGTATATCAAATAAATTTCGACACAGAGAGACTCGACTACATATAATCAATATCCAAATCCTTGCTTCCTCTATGAACTCTTTTGCATTAATAGCCCTTTTTGTGTCACCCTACAACACGTCCTTTCTAGGACAAAGCTTTGAAACTAGCTAGTCGCTTTCTGTAAAATCTTTTTCTCTAAATAAAGTTCAGTCATGGTTGAGTAGCCCATAGACTCTATTAATTGCCTCTGCTCTGAAGTCGGCCATCTTACCCCGAATCCGCACAATTGCAGATGCGAGATTAACCTCTTTGAGGTTTTCAAAAGATTCCCACACACATATCTTATTAGCATTGCAATGTTTTTGAGGAAAATGCATCCAACCTATGGTCCTGAGCCTTTGGTAGAAGTGTGGGCGTGCCTTGCATACGTTATCGAGTTTGATTCCTCTTTCCCAGAATAATTTTTTTTCTTGCCAAGTCTTCATAATAGTATAATTGGCATTCAGCTGAAAGAAACCGATGCTGATCAAAGTCTGCAGCAAGTGCTGGTCTAAAAAGGATGTCGGCAGAAGCATTGGAATTCATAATCAGCTTTTGTGCCTGAAATATGACACATAATTATGAATTTTGTTTTAAAACATTTAATGCAATGTTTTTTTGTGTTATTGTGTCAAATAAATAATTCAAATATCAAATGGGATATGTTTTAGAAAAAAATTAAAAATCGACCCTGCAGGAAATCGATTGCGAGTACCGATTTATTGGCAGAAGTATCAATTTGTTGATACTGTTGATAAATAGGTAGAAATAACTGATTTATCGGTCACTTCCAATAAACCGACACTACTGACCGAGAAATCGGTTAGTCAGGCAGCCGCGTATTTTGAAGAAAAAGAAAATTTCTCTATGAAATATGCAATCAATGGTCCTTAAAGCAGCTTATTGTCAATTAATCAAGGAGTACACATTAAGGGCATCATAAGATAAAATCAAGTCATGAATTTGACTAATATTTTCACCTAGAAATTTTATCAAACACCTTATATGCACTATTATTTAATACCCATTTGACACCATTTTGGTATTCAAGAATTCCCAAAATTTGGCACAAATCCTAATATTTAATCTCAAACCAATTCAACGCACTTTGTCCACACAGTTAATAAAACTCACATAACAAAAAAAGGAACTCAAGGCCCCAAAATCTAAAGAAACTGAGATATATAAGGTTTTTTAATATGGAAGAATCAGAAAATTTCAAGGTTTAGCATCACATATCTGAATTTATTGCAAGAGAAGTACTTGAAATTGTTGTTTTGTGCGCACTAAAATGAAAGAACGACCAAACCTGATGTTTTAAAAGAGAAAAGTTGGAGTTTGAAACATTTGATATAACTGCCAATTGCTGGTTTTTGAACCTCTCGGTGACCGATTAATCGGTCAAATTTGTTGATAAATCGAACATGCCGATAAACCGAACATGCCAATAAATCAGTTATTCTGACTGATAAATCGTTATACAGTTGACTGATAAATTGGCATTTTGTACTGATTAATAGTTGTCTGCAGCAAAAAAATTCTTCCAGCTCTTTTCTGAATTTCCTTTGTGCTTTGAATTGGTTCATAGGTTGTTAACTTAGCTCCATGATGCCATTTTACCTTTGAATTTTCACCTACAAACTCAATTTACTTTCAAACATCTTTCTGGATTAGTCAAAAATAACACATGATTTGACGATAAAAACTACAAAAATGCAACTAAAAAAATCAAACTAACATCAACAAAAATTAAAACTTACCATCCACCATTTGACCATTTTTCTCTCCATTTCAAAGACATATATCTTCGTCCCAATTTAATTCAGTTTTACCATGATTTTCATGGAAGATGGTGGACAAGAGAAAAGGCTGACACTTAAGTACCGCATTCCGTACTTCTTGGCCTTTACATCAGGGATATTGTTTTGTCTACTTTGAGTAGCAAACACACCCCTGGATGAACTAGAGTTTTCAATATTAATTTGTTCCACTCTTTTGAACACTTCTAGGTGCATCTCATAAATCTTGGCATCCTCCAAAGGAATATTTGGGTTGGATAGATTTCAAGGCTCCATTGTCTCCTCTAAGTCGACCGAGACTTTATCTTCCATGGATAATAACCCAATATCAATACTTCCCATCCTTTGGTAGAACATGTCATATGTCTCATTATGTAAAATCAAGTCATCTTCCAAAGTGAAGGTGTTAGATTCCAGTTGCTCTATCCCTTAGCATAATTCCAAATGCCTATTCAAGAAGTCTCCCATAACCCATAGTGCGCATTCACGAGCATGTATAAAAGACTCAAATTCCTAAAGCATTTCCTCAACTATTGCTTCTACTGACATAGGTAATGCCATGAGTCTACACTTTAAGAGCTTGGACAATAGAGTTAGCAACCACCAAACACACTCTTGAACGGAGATGCCATAGTAACCCAATAACCAAAATTCTATCTAACATAAACAACAAGTATACACAAATATTCAAAAGTTCAAATTAACGTAATTACACATTAATTTCTAGACTAACTCAATACGCCAAATTGCTCCCCTGCAACGGTGCAATATTTTGATCATGCTTAAATTTCATTTTAAAATCAATATTAAAGTGTATGCAAATGTTGTCAAATATAACTACCCAACAAAGAGTCAGGGTCGATCCCACAGGAGTAATATGCAATACGCAAGTCTATTGAGTAAGAACGGGAACTAAAGTGCCACAACAATAACTTGAACGGATATAACATGATATGGGGGGATAAAGATAGAATAACGTATGAATTATGGACAACAACTGATCAATGACTTCACAATGCAAATATACCAAGTAACCCAACTAGGGAAATTTATATCATCAATGATCCATGGTAGTTAACAGATTATAAGCAATTATAGTCCTACAATCTTCCTTAGTGCAGAGTTACGTATAAAACCAATGCTATTTATCTAAGTGTTTCTCAACCTTTAATCCTAGATAAATCTCTTTTACATCGGGTTAGGGCTATGAAAGAGTGCATTTTCCTAATCGTAGTAACACAAAATGATTACTCTTGTTACATCGAAAACTATTAGACGAGGGTTAACGCCCCGAATTTCTTATCATAATCTCAACTCCTAGTTTCAACAACAAGGTTAGTGCTAGTTAAACCTAGGGAAGTTCTGTGTTCGCAACTACCGAAAATCAGTCAATACATAGAGATTATATTTGCATACACTCGTGAAGAAGCAAGAACTAAAGCAATCATCTAATTGATTATATAATAGTTAAAACCAAAGCATATAATAATATTAAAATTCTAAATCGAAATATTGCATCAGTTATGACTACGGGATTTAAACAAGAATAAAATTCTACACACTAAGAATAAGCAATGAAAGCTAGGGAGGAAGAGATGGGTAATGAATATTGCAATACAAAGCTCCAAATCTCTAACTCTAGGTATAGACATTTGGTTCCAAACCTCTCTTTGATGTGTTTTTACCCAAAGGCTGCCAAAGATATGTCCAATCTCCTCTTTCCACACGAGTTTGGTAGGTTTTATATAGAGTTGGGACACTAAAATGTGAAATTCCACTTTTTCTCAGGGCCGTAGATGCCATTTTATCGGTCAAAATTTTTTATTTATCGGTTCTGGCATATTTATCAGACGTCTGACTTTTGTTGACTTAACTGATAAATTAGTCTTTTTATCAATTTATTGGTATCCGTTGCCTGCACATATTGACTGATAAATCGGTCTTTTCACTAATTTATCAATACTAACTGCTTGCACATGTTGCCCAATAAATCGGTCATTTGTCCGATTTATCGGTACCCGCAAGATTTTTCTAGAAACTTTTTGCATCTTCTTTATTGTAAGCTCTTTTTGGCTCACTTTTGCATCGTTTCTCTTCCGATCACTTCCAAACTCAGATTTCTCAACATATAATTAGTTTACACCATAATTAGCCTTAATTCATGAGTAAAGAGCATGAATATATAGTAAAAGTGATCACCCTTAATTCATGAGTAAAGAGCGTGAATATATAGCAAAAGTGATCACACAAAATGGTAATTTCACTGCTCATCACGCTTTACTATAAATATACTAATTTAATACCCAATCTGAAGAAAGTAGACCATAGCCTACCTGGATTTTGGTAATGTTCTCGAAAAGTGTTCCCCAAATGATAAAAATCAGATACGAAGCTCGGAATCAAGTGAAGCTAGCAAAAATGTAACCCAAGAGTAAATACGACTAAAACAAGACCCGTATTGCTATATAAATAGCGAGTTCAAACTCCCAGCTAAAATCAGATTTGTAAACCCTAACAACTCAAAAAATGAAAATATTTATACCCAAACATAGAGCACGGCTCATACGTCGTATAGTAAGAGATAGACCTAGATTTAACTATGGAATCAAAAGATATAAGCCCAGAAAGTTTATAAAATAAAGTAACAAAGAATTTCCTAGTAGAAATGATCGTAGAACCACCGTAACATATTTCTACAGAGTAGAACTTGATTAAACACCTTCAAAGTTACCTGGATATGCTTTGACAATCAAATATTTGGAGAGAAAAATGAAGGATTGCAGAAAATTCAGGAAAGTTTCTATTTATAAAAGGGGCACTACTTTGACAGACTCAACACTGGTTAATTTATAAATCCATTTACCAATTTATCGGCCATCGATTTATCAGTCATTGGCTGATAAATTGGTCCACGCAGACCCACCCCAATAGATTTTGGAAATTTTTCAAAAATGCACACGGAATGGAAATGGAGTCTAATTATAACACTCCATTTACGAAATCTTTATGTAATTGACATTTTGGACTCAATGAAATCGATGAAAAGGTGATTTTAGATCATGTAATCTACATAAGGCCCAAAAAGAAATAATTATGAAAGAATTTTACTCGTAGAAGCATCAGGGATCCAACCTATCAAACCCAGAAAGTCATAAATGACTTGGGGCATCCCAATAACGCTCTAAACGTATAGAAATAGCGCTCTAAATGTATAGAAATAGAGGGAATCATAAAAATGGACCTGAGGTCAATTATAACACCCACACTAAAGAAACTTTCAATCATGAAAGTTAAGGAAGAAGGAATACTCTAAAATTGGAAAAAATATACATAAAACAGTTCACACCATGCTCCTCAACATATCAACAATCTTCTCAATTGAACTACACGTCCTATAAAATAGTATAACAAAAATACTTTTTCAAACTATCTCAGGAACCAACTAACCAGTCATACAATCAAGTTGACTCGTGATTAAAATGCACGGGATGAATCTGACATATATAAGAACGAATCACAGAGATGTGACCACTAACTCTGAAGGTGGGTCTATAATTTTTTAGGGAATCACACTAATCTATCACAAGGCCCTAACTGAGCCTGAAATCCACAAGTCCTCGACATTAAACTCAAGAAGTAAAGCTCGCAATCTGCGTGGCTCGCTTATCTATTCAGTGAAAGCTAAAGTTTAAACAAACAAGGCTAAGATCAATTCTCAATACTAATATACCCACCAATCTACGAACTACAACATGTATGATACTTACCTTCAAATAGTAAGATCTGACTACTAGGATGATAGTTTTCATTAGGAAAACTCAACCCAGGCTAAATATGGAGCTCTTTTACCATTGAGCTTAAAATACATCTTCGAAAATGAACCTGGAGTACCTGGATGGTCTACTCAAACTAACTGTTTGGCCGGGGTGAAATGTTCCACTCTAAGCTACTGCCATACTCATATCACACCATACAGTCCTTGAAAATCAGGCATTACATTGTGCACCCCTTTCTGATATGATGGAAACTTGCACCGCATATAGACGAAGAATCTTCTGAATGTATAAGGAAATCAGTCCTTTGGCATTCTAAGAAGATGGAGTCGGTATAAGGGGAGCGGGTTAGCTAGTTGGTCCAGAATGATCCATATACAATCATGACCCCTAGAAGTACAAGAGGGTCTAAAAAACCATAGATAATCCATTCCTGCTCCCACTTAGGAATAGGAAGTCACTGTAAAAAAAGCCATCTGGACTGCGGTGCTCGAACCTCATCTACTAGTAGCTCGTGAATCGAAATACAAATTATCAAAATACATCATATGAACTCTAAGATGGAAATTATCTTTATATGAAACTATTACATGCATAAATGTCAACCTAAACTATAACCATAATGCGATGTCAGAAGCTAATAATGTATCTCGAGGTGTCCGAACAATCCTCTCATACTGGCTATCAATCTGTGGGTGGAAGTAGGAGTACCTATTATTTTTAGCAAATCAAGATGTGAATCAGGTATCACTGTCTAAAATTTCTAGAAATGGGATCTCACATAAACTAAAAACCACCCCAAACCAGGAAGTAATAATATTTTCTACACTTCCCCACTATATCCAAATGTATGGAATATCTGGTATTATGGGTTTCTCAAGAACGGGATGAATCAAATCATCAACTCTAGAGTTACAAGTATCAATGTTTGTCTACATTGTGGTATTAGAACTGAATAGAACCCTGCAGGTGAAACCACAATTCAACGAGTATAGTCTACCAAT
Source organism: Withania somnifera (assembly GCA_039654485.1). NCBI lineage: Eukaryota > Viridiplantae > Streptophyta > Magnoliopsida > Solanales > Solanaceae > Withania > Withania somnifera. The sequence continues at coordinate 11,424 of JBDJHY010179882.1, forward strand.
AGTGTCACAAAAAGCAACTCAAACTGATTGAAAGTCAACAACTATAGGTACCATAAATAGTGGTTGGCCCTGCCTTCCCAATCAGCCTTACCCTCAACCTTGAACTAAATCCACAATGAATATGTAAACCCTAATCATCAAAATCAACCTGGAATCAACTTAAAATTGTATTAAATGCAAAGAAAATAATCACCCTAATATAGCTTGTCATACCATCCACACACTAATAGTAGCCTCATATTACGGCTAAATGTTCATCTGTCATCACCTGATCAAAATATATTCCCACAACCCAGTCATCGGATCATTTGAATGCCAAATGTTCGAAGATAACAATCATTGTAGACCAAGAATGGAGGAATCCCCAACTACTCATAACTCACTAACATATAGTGCCATAGCTTAAAATCTAAAATTCCCTTCACGTACAAAGAACACAATCATGAAATTGAATCATCACTCGTCATAAGCCAATCCTTAGTTCCAGCAGAAAAATCACAAAAGAACTAACCCAGTAGCTACTTACAATTATCAAACTGACTAAAACTGAGAATGGATAACATAATAGGCATACAAAAATCTCTGGGATACTACCTCGATCCACCACAAAGGAACACAGTTATATACCAGGACCATTCCCACGATAATAGTAAACACCCCCAAGTGACTACTTCTTGGCCTAAACTTA
>JBDJHY010179893.1:0-12111 GCA_039654485.1 Withania somnifera
TTGGGATGTAACTGTTGAGAACCATTTGCTCTATTTAAACATGATGGATAAATTTAGAACCAGAGCATTTGAAAGTTCGGTGATATATAAAGAAAGAATGAAAAAGTGGCATGATGCCATGATTTTGAAGAGACAGTTTTTCTCGAGTGACGATGTGTTTTTATACAACTCAAGACTGAAACTATTCCCAGGCAAACTAAAATCACAGTGGTCGGGGCCATTCAAAGTATTGCAAGATTTCCCTAGCGGTGTAGTTGAGCTAGGGGAAAATGATGGGTCAAAATTTGTGGTGAATGTCCAAAGGCTCAAGAACTATCTTATGGGTGAGCCTATTGATAGGAATTTGATGTTTTCCACTTACTTGAAGCTTGAATGAGTTGGGAACTACGTCTTGCCACGACATTAAATACAAAGCTTCTTAAGAGGCTACCCAAGTTTTATTTTCTGCATGATTTTTCATAATGGGTGTTTAGTGTTTGCAGGTAAGGAAAAGTGGAGGTGTGAAAGTCCAAACAAGGAAACTTTCTCATACGATGGTCACCGCCATCTTAGATGGTGGACCGCCGTCTTGGTCGGTGATGGAGAAAAATTCATGCTATAATATTCTACCAAAGACAGAAGTACCGCCATCTTGGACAACGTACCTCCATCTCAAACGATGATTCAAACCTTTAAGTCCCAGGCACACTGCCTTAAATGGTGGTAATAGGTACTAAATAGCGGACTGTCATCATGAATGAAGGTAAAACACGGTGGTCACTTATACCGCCGTGTCGGGCTATTTTATATTCATGCAATGGTTATTCTTTTAGTTTTTATTTAAACAAATCACCCCTCCACTTTCACCCATTCACTACACTTTCTCTCTCACCAAATTTATTTTTATTTATCAAGAATCAACATTTTCATTCATCTTCAATTACTTCTCTGCTTTTGTTGATAAAAGGTTAGAATGTTACCCTTATTTCAATTTGAGTCATATATTTGAGTAGGAATATAAACTTTAAACTTGAATTCATGTTAGCCTAGACTACTGATGTTCCTAATATATATGTTTAATTGAGGGTGTATTCTTGGGATGGTGGTTGGTTTCCTATAATGCAATACATTGTGTGGTATCATATTTCCTTATTTCATAGTGTTTATATCATTCCCTTACCTAAATTCTCTGCCTTGATTGTTCTCATATGTTAGTGTTAAAGGAGGTTGATGAAATTGTTTTAAAATCCAAGTGTGGGATGGTGTGAAAACTTTGAAATTGTCTCTTCGCATTCCACTAAGGAGGTGAACGCCATCTCGAATGGTTTCATTCGAGATGGCGGTGACCGCCTCAGTGGAGTGCGAAAAGACAAGTTCAAAGTTTTCACAGACCCATCAGACACTTGGATTTCAAAATAATTTTCATCAACCCCTTTTCGCACTAACAATGAGAACAGTCAAGGTATAGAATTTAGGCAAGGGAATGATATAAATAGCCGTTTGAGACGGTAGAACATTGTCTTTAATAGAAAAATATGTTTGCAAGTTTGTCATTGCCGCTTTGGACGGTAGACCACTGTCTTGATGGTGGTCACTGTAGGCCTTTCTTTATACTTATTTTTTTAACTCAATCTACTTGTGATTCATTATCCTACAGGACCATGGCACCAAAGAAGTCAATTTACAGCAGACCAAAAACAAAAGGCATTGTCATAATAGAACCAAGCCCGACTGAAGAGCATTCACACTGGGTACAACCACCCCGAAGTCGAGGTAAAAGAAGATTAATAGATGAAACCTCATAATCCTCTGACTCGGAGGCACCAATGCAAGCTCACCTCCACATTCGCCTACCTTCAAAACCTCCTCACCATTACCCGTCAGTTGGTCCAACTTGGACAATGGTGATGAAGTCGAAGGGGTAACCACTCCTATCCATACCCAAATGTCCACTGCTGAGCCTCCCCTAAAATTAAGGAGGCCCGTTATACCTGTGCAAATCAAAGCCACCCACAAGTAGAACCACTTTATTATAACCAGTCAAAAAAACAATCATTAAAGAGAACCAATTATCCCTAGCCAGACTAGAGGAGAGGTGTCCAACTATCTTGGAGTAGATCGTAAAATAAGGTTTCCAATGGTACACCAAACCATTGCCAATATTTTTTCCAACTTAGGTCCGTGAGTTCTACCACACCTATGCCAAGGCGTTGCCAGCATAGAAGAAGAAAAAAGAGGACCCAACAACATATCCAACCTTTGTTAGGCTCCGGGGGGTTAAAGTTTACTATAGCTATGATGATGTTAGAGGTCTGGGATACATCCTATGAAGGAAACCATTATCTTTCTCATAGGTTTTTTGGTACTTTGGACCAAGTGAGAGGCTGTTTGGCAAGTTTGATGAGTAGCGGAACCCCTCCTTAGCTTGACAAGGGTGTCCAAATCAACAAGTGCTATATTCATGTAGGACTCAATATTAGCTTACCTTTGTCAGTGCCAACCTTGCACCATCCCTAAATGAGTCTATTGTGCATTTCCAACTGGCTTTAATGATTGGGTCTATCATCAACAGAGAGTCTCTCAATATCGGGACCATTATACTGGATGAGATAGTGGATCGTGCTTATGGGACAAAGGAGACTACGACACTTGCTTTTTCGTGCCTCATTTCACATTTATGTCACAGATCAGGGGTCCGTAGGATTGAGGGGCTAAAATTGAGTTTGAGGTGGTATGCATCGTTGACTTTACTAGGATCGAGTATAAGATCAGGCGGAGCTGCATCATCAACCAGGGTTTGCAGATGAGTTTGTAGCTGGATACAAAGACATTCATGATAAGCCTACAGACACAGGCTTTACAGCTGTCAAGGATGACATGCCGGTAGCCACTCCTAGCGGGGATGAGGGGTTGCCTGTCAGTGAGGATGTTTTACCCATTCTAGAAGCCCCTCCTTCAATACCCTCGATAGTCCCCTCGGCTAGTGGGCCTATAAAGGAACCAAACTTTCAGCCACCTCCTCCGATCAAGCCTTTTCTAGTTAGACCATCACCATCCCACCCCTCTATATTTTAGGGCTTGCACGGTCCTAGGAGACTGTCCCTAATTGATGAGTCCCAGGTGACTCCATCCATGATTCTCCGGATTGACCAAATATCCTTAGTAGCTGAGCAGAGATCTATTTGACTCGAGCCTGACATGGATTTATTGGTCATGGATTAGGTTAATGCCACTATCAAGCCAATGCAGTAGCTCACTAGTACAGTTCAGGGTTATGGAGCAAACCTCGAGGACTTTGGGGCTACATTGAGATAGGGACAACAGGCACAAGATAGAGGTTCTAGGTTCTCACAGGAAGTTTGGCAGGTGATGATTGATATAGTTGCTTAGTTGCGGGTGGATTTATACACCATTTTTGCAACTAATCTAGCTCAGGTATTCAGGGCCCCATCTCCATCTGAGCACGGTATACTGAGGATCTATATTGGGTAGTCCATACTAAGGAACCCACAGTCCATGTTGAGGTCGTAGCAGCAGACGATGATCATATCAATGTCTTGGGGGACTTGTAGGATTTGGATGCCCAAATGCTTACTGAGGGGCTAGTATGCTCTATTCAAGAGCAATCCATGGTTGTCTCTAGCGGGAGAAAAGCTGTTGAGGACACTTTTGACTAGGCCACCACACCAGCTGAGGATCCCCCACCTCCTTCACAGGGTTGAACCATCATGGGCCCCTCTACTTCTTTCCCTTACTCATTTTATTGCTCGCATTGGGGACAATGCATATTTTTGTTGGGGGAGGGGGTAATTTATATTGTGGGTTGTATTATTCAATATTTTGCTTGTTCTTGTTTTTATTATGTAATGAAAATTGTTGATTAAAATTGCAGTTTATTTGATATTTTTAGTTTTCTGTGTAGTTATTTGTTATGTAGTTTTTCTTATTTATAGTAGCAGGTTTTTTATTTAATTATTACATAAGAAAATAGTAGGAAATTCCATTCTTGAAGCCATAGTCTGTTGTAGTAACTGTTAATAACTATGCATGTGGGTGGTTGTGTTTTCATGATTGAGTTTCAAATCCCACCTGTTTTAATGCCTATTTGTCATGGAAGTAAGTGTGACTGTGTGGATCAACCAAAATTTTTTGGCATGATCACTTTTATCTTCCTTTGGCTTTGTGTGCTCACTAGTAATGTTATGTGATGAACTGTTTCACCAATTGAACGTGTTTCATAATTTGTGCACCACTAGAACTTGCTAGTCCTTGTTGCATAATTGAATGAGTTGAAGTGAAGATATGAACTTAGGCCTTCATTGTGATTTTCTTTCAACCACTTGAACCATAAAGGCCACCATTGAATGATGTTATCCCTAGTTACCCCCTTTGAGCTTTAAACTATTTCTTTGGAAACCATGTTACAAGTCTTAATCCATTCTTTAATCCTTTTTTGAACCCGTCCTTCCTCAAATGCTAAGATTGACAAACATTTTTAGCCTAAGTTGGGGGTGTGGGTGAATTAGAAATCGTGTGTGATGTCATTGTAAGTGCTTTCCAAGAGAAAAACTCAATGTTTTGGATAATAAGAGCTTAATTAATGACTCAAAAGAAGAAAATAAAAGCAAAGAAATCAAAAGAATGAGTTGTTCATAAATAGGGGAGCTAGAGCGAAATTGATAATGTTTGGTAGATCTTGGAAAGAGTAAAAGAAAAATTGAGCTAGACTGGAGAATAATTGGGAAAAAATATTGGGTAGTGTTCAAAGAGGGTATAGTCACTATTGTGAAAACTTATTATCCTACCCATCCCGAAACTTACATTACAAGCTTTAAAAAGTCCTTATAGGATCTTTACTCGTGTCCCATTTGAATCATGTCTTGGAAAATCAGGGCAATTTCATGGCTTGGTGTGTGTGCATGAAACCATCTTTGTGAGAGTGAGCGCTCGAATTATCTCCCTCGTGCATCATTTAGTGAGAAAAAATGAGGGAAATTTTTTTGGTGTGAGGGTATTCCACTCCTTTTTTGTGCATGATCTGTGAAGTCATTTGGTGAGTTGAGCACAAACATTGATAATGAATGTAAGTCTTTGTAGAAGAATTGTGACACATGAACTAAAGGTGAGGTTGTGAATGCATGGTACCTCAATCTTCATAATAAGAGGCAAAATAATTTTGAGTAACATAATGCATAGTTGCTTAATTGATTCTACTTCATGACTATGAGAGCTTCTTGTATTGGCTTATTTCCTCGAGGAAGATCAAAGAGTTAAGTTGGGGGTATTGATGAGTGGCCTAAAAACCACTTATTATGCCTAACCACATCATGAAATTGCTTCTTTTCGTTACTAGTTTGTCAAATTCTGATGTTAGCTTGGTATGTTTTTCAAGTGAATACAAGATTTTTTATGAACCAAGCAAAGTGGTGCTAAAATGCAGAGTTTAGAGAAAAAATGTCATCATGGTAGATGATAAATACACCGCCATCCAAGGCTACTACCGCCATGCAGCCCAGGAAAGACTGACAAAGACGGCGTGCCGCTGTCCCTAGTGTAATTGAGCGTTATCAGGGTTGAAGTGTCATAATAACTCGACTTCTTACATGATTTTGACTATGAACGTGAAGCGTGTATGAATTGACTAATTGAAGTAAATTGTGAGTTTTGATGATGATTTTCTCTTTATTCATAACTTGAGAGTAAAATTTGATGATAAAGTGTCAAATTGAGATTTCGATAAAGTAATGTTAACTAACCATGGTTTTAATAATTTGGGCTAGTTGATTCCATTGAGGGCGTTCCACTAGTCTAGAGTATTGATTTTGTAGTTTGACCTATGGTTCCATTGAGGGTGTTCCATTAAGTCAAGAGTGTTAAGTGTTGAGTGTTGATGTAAAATTTAATGGGAGGAGTTTTAGCATTGAGGGTAGGCCTTGAGGTTCCCAACACTCATAACCTTCATAGCCAGTGTAGGGTATTATTTTGGTACCGCTCAGTTGTACCTAGAGTGTCTAGTTGGATTCACTAGAAAGAGTCTCATTATGTGGGGGGAGGGGTATGAAAGCCCCTACACATACAGTAATATGTGGACTTCATTACTTTATGCCATGAGGTATGTCGGCTACAGAAAATCCTAAAGAAAAGCTAAAATTGAATGTTTTGAAAGAAAAAAAGTGAAAGCTTTTTTTTATCTGAGTCTTTCTATTTTGTTAAAGACTGAAGAGTTCAGTTATTTTAACTGAATTTACTTGAGACATGATCTTTTTAACTATTTTCATTATAAATTATGTATTTGAGTTAGAGATGAAGTTGATATTTATTGTTCATACATTGCATAGTACTTATCATTATGTTTTACACTTTCTCGCGTACTCAGTACATGTTTTCTGTATTGGTTCTACTCTTGTTGCATGTGTTAACCCCTATGCGGATACTGCCAACCAACCGAATTTTTGAGGTTGACATTACTTGCATTCCTAGAAAACTAGACGACTGGTGAGTCCTCACTTGATTCAAGGGCGAACTATGGAGTTACTTATTTTGTTGATCTAGAGGTCTGACATTAGCTTTATTATTTATTATTTATTATTTATTATTTATTATTTAATTTGTTAGAGACTACCTAGTAAGCTCTTGTGCTAGCATTCCGTTATTTAGCTATTAGAGGCTTTCAACCTGAGATGTATGGTTTTGAGACTTAAGTTATCTATTGTTTATTTAGAGACTATTTATTGATTCTTGTGACAAGTCCATTACACTTTTATTATTTGTTGATATTGCTTTCGCTGAGTAATGTGAGTAGAGTTATGCATGATCCAAGTGGTTCTTCCGAGGCTTCAAAGGCAACTTAGTGGCAAAGGATGTGGTCAAACCTAGGAGGTGAGCTCCGGGGCGTGACAGGTCATCTAGAGTTTGGGACCTTGTATTAAAATTTTGTAAGTTCCATCAGCATCAGAATATCGAGTTTGGTTTAGTTACACCTTCATTTCCTGTTTTAGACATTTGTAGTAGTTTGAGTGTCTATACGGGCTAAAGTTGAGTTCATCAGAGAAATGGTTGACTTGGGTAAACATTCGAGCTTAGAGTGCCTAGATCACAAAATTCGATGGTTCTGTTGAATTTGGGAGGGAGTGTGTAATGGCCCCCACGGTTTTTTTTAGAAATTACGTGATTTTTTTCATTCTAGAGCTTTCCAGTAGCTTCCCCAAGTCATTTATGACTTTCTAGGACCGATAGTCCAGTTCCCTGGCGTCTCGATTGAGATTTATCTCAAATTGCCTGTTTTAGAGCCTCAAGCTGAGTACTCGTTAACTAAAGTCAACTTTCCTTCAAGATGAGCTCGGTATTTAATTCTGACAATTTTGTTAGCTCCAGAATGCCGAACAAAGTCCAGATGGACCTTTAATTCATGTTTCAGGGTTTTTATTTCAAGTTTGTGCTAAATTGTGGTGTTTCAGTATTTTTCTTTCAAAGTGTACCGAGCACCCGATAGTATTATTTCTACTTGTTATAGCCCAGGCTTACACTCTGGCACCGGAAAATATCATCTTAACTAATAAAAGGTTAGCACTTGAGTCCGACTTCATTCGGCAATGAGTACAGTCGTTGGCACTTGAGACAGTCGTCATGTGATAGTGAGTGTAGCTTTTTGATACTTCTCACACATAATGGGTCGGAGACTTTATGATACATTTCCCTTGAGGACATTGGTGATACCATGATATTGAGGCATTGAACGTCATGACTTAGACAAGATTACGGCTTATTGAGACTATTGATATGAGGTATTAAATGTCAGGTTTTAATACCCTTTGAGGCTCTATGGTTTGGGATGTGAGATTATAATGACATTAGAGATTGTACATGGTAGGCGTACCTCCATGGAACTTGCATCTGGCTGCGGCGACGAGGAGAAAGGGTATATGACGGAGCAAGGATATATGGGAACCAGGGTTAGCCTCTGCCTACTAGGCCTACGGGAACCAGAGGAGAAACATACACATGACTGGTTACTTCAAGTGAGTGTATTTACTTTTATGCACTTGTCTTCCTCAGTATACCCCTAGATGAGATGTAAGGCCTACGGGTGAGCGTGGTTTCTGCGTTTAATTTATTTATGATATGGTTGATTTACTATTTAGTTATTGTAGTGTTACTTTTGAGACTTTCTGGTTATGTGGGATAATTGTGCTAGAGACTTTTTGATTATTCATCCTTCCCTTACTTAAGGTTACTGGTATACCGTCCATGTTCTCTTCCCACCTTCTATTTGACTCTTGATTAATTATTGTTATTATTCATAAATGTTGCTGCAAAGATTCCGGGTACGTCCTTCCTTCTTGCCTGAGATTCTATTATGTGATTTATCTAGCGATGACCTGTTCTACTTGTTTTTGAACTTTATCTGAGTAGCTAGCTTTCATGATGTACTATTTGCTTTTATGACCTTTTATGACCCTCGAAGCCTACTAGGTATAGGTTGTTTTGGGACTTGTACTCATACTACGCTTGTTCCCCTGGTGTAGATTCGAGTACTAGTGGCCAACGTTGATTATGATTTTTCATTTGTGCTTGTTGCTACTTACTTCAGAGATTCAGGGTGAGCTTGGCGTTCAGCTATTCCTGCTTCTCTTCAGATTTGGATTGGTCTCCTTGTACTTTCGGAGATATATTTATATTAGATTTTTGGTTTTATGTTCTGTTCTTAAAAGTTTTATTTTGTTACACTAATATTCGATTTTGAGAATTTGTTGGCTCATTGTAATTCCACTACACTGAGTATTTTTCCTTTTTTTTATATTTTACTTATTGTACTAGTGTTTTTCGATATTAATGTAGTAGCTCTCTGCTTCGAATCAGGCTACAGGGTTGATTCTCCTACTGGTGGTATAGTAGGTGTCATCATGATCCAAGAAATTGGGTCGTGACAGAGTGGAATTTGGCCTAGAATGAGGGTTCTTTTGGTTTTGCAAGTACTGGTAGCGCTTTAGCCTTTTTGAGGTTTTGGGTTAAAATTGGCTCCTTAGCGATTGTTAAGTCAAAGAGACCTCGTATTCGTATTTTGATGGTTCCCTTAAGTTCGGAATGTTGAATTTAGTCTATGTGCATATATGATTTGTTTGCATGGGGTTCCAAACGAACCCCGAAGACCCATGTGAAGTCCTAGCTCCTTAGTTGTTTTGCTGTCAAAAATTGTCTGTGACAATCATTAACGCGATAGCACCAGGTGGTGGCGATCTTGCCCCTGGACCGCAATCGCATAGGCCACATTGTTCCTACAAAGGCGCGATCGCACCATAGGGCCGCGATCACGGTCAGCATGCACTTGGGCAGTGTTAAGTTTAAAATGGGGTGTCATGTTAGTTTTGTCCATTATTCATGCAAACCACGAATTAAAAACCCCATTTTGGCATAGTAAAGCAAGATTTTCGAGATTAATTACTTGGGTAAGTTTTCTAGTCATTATTTCATCGATTCTCATCAATTCAACATGATTTCCATCAATAATTTTATGGCTTTGAAGCCCAAATTAGTGAATTAAGTGTAGAACTCAAAAATGGCTAAAACTTAAGACTTTTGCAACGAAATGGAATGAATTTTCAATGAAACTTAATATTTAACATCCCATAGTAATGTGTAACATTATTTTATGATCAAAATTCGATCTTGACTCCATGGACCAGGGTTGGTTTTTGCACAAACCTTGATTATTTGAAATTTGGTGTTGATTAGAGAATATTTCTTTGTATTGCTTACTTGGGTATCTAGACATCGCTCTGTTAGAGGCTATTCGAAAGGGAAAATCCCTTGAATAGCTTGGTTCTTCGAAATAAGGCAAGTTGAGATTTATTGATTTTTTAAAAGTATAAAATTTGCTTGCTTATTGTCTTGTGACTTCGGGTGATGGGGTGCTTCGAGATTAACATTATTTATCATGTTGACTCTAAAAGAAGGTATAAGTGGGAGTAATGCGGATATTTGTTGAAATTATCGATTATATACATATTTGAGAATTATCTGATTTGAATCATGTTGTGAAATGATAATTTGAGCAAGAATTGAGATTCAATTATATACTTGTTGGTGAAAGAACCAGGATAAAGAAATGAGAGGCCTTGATTATTGAATAGAAACCTTAATTTGTGAGATTTCCATGATTTAATGTGATGATTGCTTGAAATTATTCAAATGTTTAACTTGGTTTATGTGATGACATGACTATGAAATTGATCGGCGCTTAATTATACTGTGTAATGGCATGGTTGTGTAATTGACCGGTGCCTAATTATATTCTTAAAAAGGCATGACTTAGTAATTAACCGGTGCCTAATTATATTATTAAAAAGACATGATTGTGTAGAAGACCGATGCTTAATTATATTAGTGAAATGGCATGACTATGTAGCTGATCAATGCACTTTGTTAATGATTAATGGTTACTGTTTCATTGGGAGCTTCGAGATACACTATCTGCGTTGGTTGTGATTTGATATTTCTATTCATTGTATAAATGGTTGTCATACTGTTGTATATATATGTCCATTGTAGGTTGTAGTATATTTGGAGGATCAGTGGGGAATTAGGAGCTTTGTTTTCTCTTTGTAGTTAGTCAGTCGAGGACGCTGCTAAGTACCATTATCTTGTACTCACCCTTGCTTTTCTGCACTCTTGTGCAGGTACTGTAGCGGATCAACCGTGAGTTTTTTTCATTCGGACTTAGCCGCTTCTCCAAAATCCCCATCTTATCTTGGAGTTTTTACTTATCGAAAGACTTTAAGAGTTATCAGGCTTTGTACAAAATTCATTAGTGGTATGTACATTGATACCTGGTTTGGGCACTGCAGTTGTTTTCCGCATTTACCATGAGGATTACTCTTTGTTACCTATATTTATTACTTTCCGCTATTTATTGTACCTTATTTCATCTTATACTGTGTGTTAGTTTGACCTACCAGGTTGGGAAGGTAGGTATCATCACACCTGGTTTTCAGGGCTTGACACACAAGAATTAGGAATGAAGAATAATAATCATCAGAGCAGACACTCTCCACAGATACAAGGGAATGCTAAGAGATGCAATGAGCTTGATAGCAAAATATATTGAAGCAATAAAGTGATGTAAAAGACTTAAAGCAACATACTGTACGTTCATATGCAACTGGCAGTTTAGATTATGTAGGTATCTCTAATTTCCCCTTCATAATCTTGGAGAAGCTCCACTAGTCGCATGACTAACAAGTTCTCTTCTCAATATCTTTCCCGCTGGAGATTTTGGTATTGCATTGATGAATGCAACGCGTCGTATCTTTTTGTATGGTGAAACCTGCAAGGTATTTTCTGATCACACTATGCATTTGCTGTTTACTTGAATGCGAGAGTTCAGAAACAGTCCTTTGCAGAGCACATCAAAGCAAAGATGATAAAAAGATTTTGATAGTTCATCATTTTCCTTCCTTGTCCCATAAAATATTGGAGAATCTATATATTCCGTCTACATACACAATGCAATATCAAGCAAAATGGTTTTGGTCTTATTCATTTGGAAGCTTACCTGTTTTGCAATGGCATCTATAATTTGCGACTCCGTAATGGTGCTCCCAGATCTTCTGACTATAAAAGCCATAGGAATCTGCCCGGCTTCTTCATCAGGATATCTGGATTCAGGTGAGAAAAGAGTGTATTAAGATTTGAAAAACGTCAAAAGAACATAAGAAATTGAGACTCAAAATCTGCTTTGGAAGCTTATAATTTCCACGGTTGGCCAAATACTCAAATATATACTCTTAATATACATCAGTATCTCGTTTATATTTCACTTCCACCTTCAGATCGAGCTCGAAAAAGATCATTTAATGGCAGAACAATTTGTTGATAACGCTTGGGCCAATGTTTAGTTGACAGTTTTCCCATGCCAAGCAACAAATCACAAATTAAAATTCTGGGCTTGATTAAGAATTTGAAGTGTTAATCTTACACTTCTTTCTTATCATTTATTAGTATGAAGATGTAGCAATAAAGGTTAGATAATCATAACAACTGAAGCTTCTTAGACAACAGATGGTGTCACTCTGCAACTACACCAATACAGTCATCCGAAGATTCACCTGATAAAAGCCCAAGTATCAGGTTCTC
>JBDJHY010179903.1:0-11829 GCA_039654485.1 Withania somnifera
TATTTACTGATCTCTGTCTCTTATCTCTTGTCAATGTAGCCCCTTACTTCTTGTGACCTTACTTTATTCTTTATACTTTATACTTATTATTGTTGAGCTAGAGATCCAGGTATGTGTTGCGTCGAATTTAATTTTTTTCACTTAGATTTCTTATAACCTATTCATTCATTAAATGATCGTTTTACCATGTTTACGTGTAGCAACTATTTTCAGTCTTTATCTTTCTATACTTATGTGTTATCGGACTATCTTGTTTATATGTTCGCTCTTTTCCTTGTTTATTTTTTTCTAGTTGGCCTATGATTCCTATTTGGTACCCATATTTGTACTCATGCTGCACTTCTGCATCTATTTTATGATGTAGAACCCAGTATAAGTTATTAGGGAGGTCATGGTTGTATGGATTAGGTTGGGATACATGGTGAGAACTTGATGTTCAAGCTGTCTGGTTCTTCTTCTGATGTTGATATGTCCTTATTTTTGGCTAAGGATAACTATTTTATACTTTTTCCCTTATGGGTTGTATCTATCTAATGACTCTAGTATATAGATGATCTACAACAATAATACTAGGTTTGGGGGTTTTGTATACTGTTGTTCTATTCCTTATCCTATTCTTTACTTATTATCTTCTCTTCATCTCCTTTTGATGTTTTCTTATTAATTGTTTGGGTACTGGCCATTGCTTATTTCTCTTGTTTAGGATTTAATCTTGTCTACCGGTGGGATGTAGACACCATCACAATATGATTTTTGGGTCATAAAAGAGTGGTATAAGAGATTATGTTCTATGATATCTATGGTTGTAGGAGAAAATATCTGGTAGAGTCCTAGGGATTGTTACATTAGATTTTTGTATCCTATCTTTTGTAGGATATAGGTCTGTTTTAGGAAATGTGATTCTCTATCACATATCGTTGATATATTCCTATCAGTTTAAAGAAACTCACTGCGGCTTTATTAATTCGAAGATGGTTGACACATGTACCACAACATGGAGATATGATGCTCCCCACTCCTGTAGAGAGCTCCATTTAGGTGTTGGGATAGAGCTAGAGCTCCTACCCAAGGCCGGACTAGAGGTTCATAGCTAGTTCCTGCACTGGTAGATCTACCTCCTCCAAAGCAACCTATGTCTTCAGATGAGGCCTTGAGTGGGATGTGAAAGTATATGTGCACCATGTTTGATGTGGTGCCCACTGATGGAGCTCAATCTTCTGCTCAACCTACTCCTTTTATAGCACCAGATCCTCTTATACCACCTGCTCTTGAGGTGTAGATAGCTCAAACTCTGACTATTTTCAAAGATATTACCTTCAAGGACCAAAGTATGTACAGTCACTTCCCCCGCATAGGGTCGCTGAGATTTTCAAGAGATTCTAGATAGGATCCCTGTGATTTTCTGGCTGAGTGTAGGAAGAGATTGTTGACTTTGGGGTTGATAGATTCCTATGTAGTTGAATTTATTGGGTATCGGTTGGAGGTACCATATAAGACTTGGTGGAGAGTGTACCAAGAGAGTAGACTAGGGGGATCACCGTCGATGTCATAGGATCAGTTCGTACTTTATGGCCAAGTATGTTCCACAAAGCATCCTAGATGGACATATCTTGTTTTGGTTTGTAGAAGGGGCCTATGTCAGTTACTGAGTATGAGGGCCATTTCACAAGGTTTTTAGATATGGGGTTGATATGATGCCGACAGAGGAAAAGCAGGTTTTCTTTGTTCGTAGTTGGGTTGATACCAAAACTTATTATGGAGGTTGAGATATTATTTTCTTATGGAAAGTTGTTTCTAGATGTGATTGACCATGTCTGTACCATAGAGACATCATCTCTTGGCCCAAAGGGAAGTCCATAAGTGACGACATTGCTAGGGAAATTTTAGTGGTACCCAACATGTAGTAGATAGTATGATAGACAATTGACCAAGTATCAATAACAACAGTAGGCCCAACAAGGTTAGTTTAGTAGACTGGTTTATGCTTCACTTCAGGTAGCTTATAGAGGCCAGAGTATTCAAACAAGTCGTCCTGCAAGGGGAGTATTTTTGGGGCCTCAGGGTCGTGGTTTCCATAGTGGTACATCTAGTGGTTTTGATTGGGGAAGGGTCTAGGGTTTCTATGAGTATAGAGAGCTAGGAAACTATGCAAAAGATTTCCTACAACATCGAGCCATTCGCCCAACAGCACAATCTATAGATCCTCTCTATATAGTACAGTCACTGCTAGAGCTGGTCAAGCAGCGCTTGAGGAGCCCATCGAGGGGGTTTGAAAGGAAGAGGAGGGGATTGAGGGGCAGGTAAGCAGAGAGGAGGATGTGGTCATATTTATGCTATACCTGATAGATCCCAGGCAGAGGCTTCTGATGTTGTGATCATGATTGTGTTATTTATTTGTTGCTAACCTTCCTTGGTAGTGTTTGACCTTGGTTCTAGTTATTCCTATATACCTATCTACATTGCTCCCTATTTGGGTGTGGTATGTGAGTCTTTACTTGTACCCATGTGTGTGGCTACGCTACTATGTGATTCTTTTAGTTGTGGATCATGTGTATCAGTCCTTTCTTTGTAGTGTCTGGGAGTTGAACACTCGGGATGTTCTTATGGCTCTTGACATGACCAATTTTGATGTGATACAGGGCATGTATTGGTTATTCCCTTACCGTGCAGCTATGGATTACTATTCCAAGACCATAACCTTAATTATGCTTGGCGTACCCCTGATGGTATGGAAGGATCATGCTAGTGACTCCCTGGTGCAAGTTAGCTCTTGTATTCAGGAATAAAGACTTATAGTTGGGGGTTTCTTGGTTTACTTATCTTATGTTCATGATATGAGTGTTGGTCCTTCTTCCCTTGACTCAGTACTTGTGGTTTGTGACATTTTTGATGTATTTTTTGATGATTTTTCTGACCTCCCACCCGATTGGGCTATTCATTTTTCTACTAAGGTTGATCCATGCACTAGGACCATTTCGATTACACCATAATTCATGGATCTAGTATAACTAAGGGATCTCAGTGTTTAGCTATCTGACTTGCTCAGTAATAGTTTTATCCATACCAGTGTTTCCCCATGGGGTGGGTGCTCTTGTGTTGTTTTTAAATAAGAAAGATAGGACCCTACGTATGTGCATTGATTACAAACAACTGGAAAAGGTTACCATTAAGAAAGAAATCCTATTCAACGTATTGATGATCTCCTCGACCAACTTTAGGGTGCTTTAGTAATTTATAAGATTGACTTAAGATCAGGGTATCACCTATTGAGGATTAATATTGAGGATATATCGTACTTTATATGGGCATTATAAGTTCCCACTCATGTTGTTTGGGTTGCCTAATACCCTAGAATCTTTTGTCGATATCATGACTCAAAGTTTTTGGTCATATTTGGATTCTTTCATGATTGTCTTCATCGATGACATCTTGGTTTACTCGCACAGTCAAGAGCAGCATGAGGAGAACTTGAGGATTGTAATATAGTTTTTGAGGGTTGAGAAGCTTTACACTAAGTTCTTAAAGTATGAGTTATGGTTGAATTATGTGGAATTTCTGGCTCATGTTCTGTCTGCAGTAGGTATTAAGACCCCAAAAATATTTTTGCAATACATTATTAGCCTCGCCTACTACCCTATATAGGTTCATAATTTTATTAGTATGTCTGGTTATTACAGACAATTTGTTCAGGATTTCTCTTTCATAGAAGCTTCTATGACTAGATTGACCTAGAAGGAAATTTTTTTCCAGTGGTCTAAGGAGTATGAGTCTAGTTTTTTGAGGCTTAAGGAACTTCTCACTTCAGCATGTTTTGACACTTCTAGTTGAGGGTCAGACTTATACCATTTATTATGATTCTTCTAGTATTGATTTTGGTTGTGTTGATGTAGTAGTTTTGAGTTATTATTTATGTTTCATGATAGATGAAGGTTCATGAGTGCAACTACCCCATCCATGACTTGGACTTGGTGGCAGTAGCTTTTGTGCATATTTGGAGGCACTATCTTTATGGGGTTCATTGTGAGATCTTCATCGACCATCGCAGCTTGCAGTATATCTTAAGCCATAGTGAGCTCACTTTGAGGAAGAAGAGGTTAATTGAGATTATTAAGGACTATTTATTATGTTTTACCATCCAGGCAGGGCTAATATGGTTATAGATTCCTTGACCCAGAAGGTGGCGAGCATGGGTAGTTTGAATTCCTTATCAGTTTTGGAGATAAGATTGGCCTTTGATATCAAGTATTTGGATAAAAATTTAGTTAGAATGGACATCATATACTCGAGTAGCGGTCTTTCTTATGTTGTGTCTCGGACCATTTTTTTTATCAGATTCATCAATCATAGTATGAGGATCGGTCCCTTGTAAGAATTGAGGAGTTGGTTTTACCACATGACTATAATGTTGTTACTATTGACTCTGATGGTGTGTTATGGAATGGAAGCCATATCTGTGTTCTTAGGGTTGGTTATTTTATTAATAATATTCTTCACGAAGCCTACTGCTCCATATGATACCAGCAAGGAAAGCACCAACATAAGACCGGTGGATTCTCGTAATTTCTCATCGTAACTTCTTTATTTCAATTGATCATTGAGTTTCCTATTTTTGGATTTTGTTTTGTTTGTTGTGTTAAATAATTGGGTTTTTCTTTTCAATTTATAGGTTCAATTGGAAGGTGAGGGTATCAAGTCCCTTATTTTAGATAAACCATAGATTATCGTGAAATTTTATGTATTCTTTTATTTTTTCTTGTTTCTTTATACCTTATTTTTTATCATAACCTCATAACTGGGATCACATTACCATATACTCCACCCAACTCAAGCATAGAGATTATATTTAGGGACTTGAGACAACACTATTGGTGGCGGCTTATGAAGCATGATGTTGTAGAGTTTGTATCTTGGTGATTGAATTGTTAGCAGGTGAAGTTCTAGCAACAGATACATGGTGGTGAGTTACAGAAACTCCCTATTCCTTCCTGGAAGTGGGAGAGGATCACTATGGACTTCATTTATGTACATTCTCTTACGTCCAGATGGCGTAAGTAAGGGCGTTATTGCATTTGGGTCATCGTGTATATAATGACCAATTTTGCCTACTTCATCCTCCTAGGGCGCAGATACTTTTGCTATTTTATATGTTTGTGAAATTTTTTTATGGCACAGGGTATCGATTTCTATTATGTCAGACAGAAGGACACAATTCACTTCACAATTTTAGAGGATCTTTTAGTTGGAGACTGGCATTGAGGTAACCCTGAGAACTATTTTACCCTTAGACAGATGGTCAATTTGAGAAGACTAGTCAGCTACTCAGAGATATGCTGCATGCTCATGTTTTTAATTTTGATGTTTTCTAGGATCAAATTTGTCTTTGACAGTATTTTCTTATAACAATAAAATTCTAGCATCCCTATGACACCATTTGAGGCATTATATGGTAGGTGTTGTAGATCAGTTGGTGATTGGTTTAATTGTGTTGCTTCATCCCAAAACTTTAGATTAATTTTTTATTCTGTAGAGAGGGTCAGAGTTATCCAGAGTAGATTGTGGGATGAACAAAGTTTGCAGAAATGATACAAGGATTGTAGACTTCGGCCTTTGGAGTTTTGTGTTAGTAATATGGTTTTTCTTCAGTTCATACCCAAGAAGGTCATTATGAGGTTTGGATTGAGGGGAAAGCTTAGCCCCAATTTTATTGGGTCATATGAGATTATTGAGACAGTTGGTTTAACTGCCTATAGATCATCTTTACCTTTAAATTACATTGTATTTTATCTAGTTTTCATGTTTTTATCACTCTGCCTATATGTTCCAGACCAGTCACACATGTTTTTCCATGATCTAATATAGTTGGATGACAGTTTGTCTTATATTAAATAACATGAGACCATTATTGACAAAGATGTGAGACGACTTAAGTCAATAGAGATTTCAGTTGTGAAGTTTTTGTGGGCTCATCATCGAGTCAAGGAGGCCACTTGGGAGACAGAGAGAGATATGTTGTCCTTAAATCCCTATCTATTCAAGCCTTTAGGTATTTCCCTCTTCTTGACTTTCAGGAACGGAAGTCCTTCAAGTGGTGGATGTTGTAACGACATACAAAGTCATTTTCGTGTTTCTATATTGATTTTGCATTTAGAGTGTTCTTATAGATGCCTCAAGTCATTTATAACTTTTTCTCACTGATATCTCAGCTCCTTAGAAGTTCTATAACTCATTACCTCAGTTTCCCTATTTTTGAGTTCTAACTTTACGATAGTGGAATTTGAGAGTGATTTCCTATAAGACACTCCCGGAACAAACTCGGATAGTTTCAGTAGCTCCAAAATGCGGACTTTTGTCTAGTAGGATTGTTGGTTCGTGTTCCTAGAGTTTTTGTTCTTATTTTGAGCTGGTTTTTGTAAATGCAATTCATTTGCAGTTAAGAAGTTGAACTGAGTCATCTTTTAGTAATTGGAGTATTGCTTAAAAAATCTAACACCTTCATTAGTTCCTTTTTATATGGAATTTCGGATGATAGGGTTAGCGGTATGCCTCTCGGGGTGGTCGGGCTCATTTTAGAGGTTTGGTTGTCATTTAACTTCTGTTTATTCTCTTAATCCATTCTTCTACAGCATCTATTCTTCTCAAACAACCTGTATGGTCATTTCGTTTGTTTATTTGAATCCGGAATATCATTTCCAAGAAATTTGCATATTAGATTGGTCAAAATTTGACTCCTTTTCCATTCCTGGCCCTTTCGGAGCAATTTAGAATTACTGTAAAAAAGTTGCAGGCTTGAGTGATTTATTGGTCATTTTGGCTGATAAGTTTTTCATGCTCGGTTTATTGGCATTTTTGAAAATAAATCGGTTCCAGATAGATCAGCCATTTGGCCGATAAATCATCCATGGTTGATAAATCGACCACCTTAGTCAATAACTATACCTTCTTCCCTCATTCTCCACCTTTTCTCTCTTCTATTGAGCTACATTTCCATTTTTTGATCTTATTTTTATTCAGGTTTACTAATGTAGCTTTGTAGGAGTATTATGGACTATTCGTTATTGATTTCTGGTAATTCCTCTAAATTTGTTATAACGGATTCTTGTGAAAAAAATTCTATTTACATAAATTCTATGGGCTTTTTAATCCTTCATTTTTATCGAATTGAGTACAATTTATATCACGCAACCCTTAATTTAAGCTCTACGCTTTGATAAATTTTCTTTCTTTTTTCTGCATTGTGAGGCCCACGGGCCCATTTTAGCCCTAATTCTGGCCTAGTTGTAACTATAACAATATTATTCTCACTTTACTTGTCTTGACGCCTGGATTAATATTTTGCTAGTTTCAGGTGGTTCAGCTTGTTCATGGTCTTCTAGCTTTTGGTATGCTTCTCAAGATTTTCTTCGGTGCCCAGGTAGGCTAAGACTTAGTTATTTAAAAACTTTTTAGTAGTTATGCATAATTACTATAAATGGTTAGCTTGGGTCGGGTTTTCTAGCATGATTCCTCTTGCTGATATTATTTTCAATTGTCTCCTCTTTCTATTAGTTTTCCATCTATTTCTTCTATCTCTTTGCTGTGTAGGAGAATTTATATTTATTTTTACATAAGTCTCTAGATTGTAGTGTGGTTGGGGAGGGAAATAACTTAGTAATTAAGCTTAATAGCGATCCCACTGTTCTACCTAGTGACCTAGTGGACCATTTAGTCAGCTGATGTATTATTTTGCAAGCATGCATTATGGTTGGGCTTGGGCAGCTAGTTCTTGGGCATCTCTATGTAAAATTCATATCATAACTTAGGGTTTCATTAGAATAATACCATGAATAGTATTTCCAACATATACGTACACTTTCCACGACCACTCTAGGGTATGGAGCTATTTTCCTAAATATAACCTGAACCAACTCATCTAAATCGAGAACTAGATTGAGAGTATAATATGTATACCTTATGCGACTGTTGGATAGACAAGAGCTATTTTATCTCTCTATCGGCCTTATTTTGTGAACTTCCATAGAGTTTTAAGGTTTTCCTTTAAAGAAGTAGGAGTTTTACTGAGATGTCTTATACAGGCTGAGACTGGGTTTTGGCATCCTTGCCCTATTTTTCTTACTTTGAGATGGCTATGTTGAGGTTTCTTTTACATGTGTGATTAGATGCCCCCCACAGGCCTTGCTGGCATAGGTCGCTATGCCCTGAGCACTATGCACTTTTAGGGGAAGGGGTATATAAGGGGTAGTGTTATATAGAGATCTTTCCTGTAGGTTTCTCCTATTTTAGGAATATCCCAAGGAGGTGCACGTCATCATTTATTTTACTTTCTCATCACCCTATACATTGTGTCTTTTGTTTTCATGACCCAAAAGCTCAGGTCATGATGGCATCTACAACCTTCCTGTAGACAAGCGTAAACCTACAACCCGGAGCAACATGCATTGGGCTATAAACTTTCAAAACAAGAAATGCAGCAAATCAAATCATAAATAATACATCAAGAACGAAAGACAAAAGGAAATCATACATGATCCAATTCCCAAAACCTAGTGCCATTGGCATATGGAGCTACTATGTAAAAATCGAAAGATACAAAATACAAATAACTCCTGAAAAGATAATACAACGTAGGGCCTTTTGTATATTAAATAAAGCAAGCCAAAGTCAAGGAAACCACAGTTGGCTCAAATGGAAAAGCTTATCGTAATCTCTGTAGTTTTCTAAACTGACTCCACACGATCACGACTTCGGTAAAAAACCCTGCCAGTATCTACACCACTGATAAAAGTATGAAGTGCAGCATGAGTACCAAACAAGTTACCCAATAGACATCATCGGCCTACTAGGTTAAAATAAAATGCATGTAATAAAGGTGTGGAAGTAAAATAGGTCAAAACTAGTACGAAAGTAGTAAAAGAAGAAACAAAACTAATAATAAGTAGTGGAGTAAGATATCAAATGAGCCAGTATATATCTACAGGAACTATGCATGGTAGATGCAATCTTGTATTGATCGTCATAGTCATTTATGGTAACTATGCGATATTTTACATTCTAGAGCATTTAGGTAGTTGCCCCAAGTCATTTATGACTTGCTGGGACCAACAGTTCAGATCCCCGGTGACTCAATTGAGAAATATCTCAATTTCCTATTTTAGAGCCTAAAACTAAGCATCTTTGACCAAATTTAACTTTCCTTCAAGAAGATCTCAGAATTTAATTCCGACAGTTCCGTTAGCTCCGGAATACCAAACATAGTCATGATTGACCTTAAATTTATGTTTTGGAGTTTTTATCTGAAAGTTATGCAGAATTGTGGATTTTAGTTAAGTTTAAGACTTAAAGTGGAGCTTAAGTGGTATTTTGGTGTTCAAAGTGTCAAATCGGAATTCTAACACTTCCATCAGCTCCCGAATAGTGATTAGTAAAGGTGTTGGTTCTTTTACCGGATTTTTCGTTGTAGTTTTGAGGTGTTGGTGTGAATGTTATGGTTTAGCCAAATGGTTGACTCAGTCAACATTTTTCCAAAATGATTCGGATTCCACTTTCGACTGCGTCATTTAGTCAGGAATGTGTTTTTCACTCAATATATATATATATAGTTTATTACTGTTGTACTCTGTTTCAATTTTGCGTCTTCATTTAAAAATTCTACATTTGCAGAGTTTCTGCAATAGGCACGATCGCGATAAAAAAAAATAAAAAAACTAGCACAATCGCGCTAAAATAGCGCGAACGCACCCTATTGCTGCCAGTTAAAAAGAGCAAAAACTCAATTTTTCAGTTTATTTGTCAGCCCTTTTCTCAAGTTCTCCTCTTATCCTTATACAATTCTTGCTGGGAAGTTTCGTCAAGATTTGTGAAAACGTTTTTGAAGATTTCCAACATCTTTTCTTTCTATTGGTAAGTCTTCTGCTTTATTTTAATTCTTGAAAATTGAAGCGTTCCTTCATTAATGATTCTAATTGTGAAAACTCAAAAAACTCTCCAATTAATTCATGTATTATTGGATAAATTATTTTCTTTTGAGTTTACTTCACTCTGTAATATCGTTATTCCGTTGAATTTTTTCATTTATTTCTGTAAAGCTTGAATATTTGACCCCTTTTTAATTAACATTTTTTTTTTTGAGTAGTTTGAAGCCCTTCCTACATCCAAATTGTGCTCTATTTCGGAGCACGGGTCCCTAATAATGTTGGGAACCCCATAGTAAAATTTCTTTTTAGTTTTAAAAAGAGGGCCCCACAATCCCGTTTTAGGCCTGATTTTTGGCCCAGTTTGAAATTTAATATAAATTATACCGTTAGACTCATATTAATATATAAAACACCTTGACATAAGTTTCAGATTGTTTGGAGACCTTTTGACGTCAGTCGGAGTACAATTCGTGATATTGCAGTGCTTTGTCGTCGGACGACAGGTAGTCTCCATGGGGCTATCTCTAGGCTTATAGCTTTGATAACTATACTAAATAGCATCCACGGGTTGGGAAGCTAGGTTGTATAGTAACCCTGTACCATTCTTTCGTTTGTTCCATGTTGATATTGATATTTTGGCGCCGAGTGTTATGGGGCTCGAGACTTAGTATTTGATTACAGATATCTATGCAGTGTATAGGATTTGGATATTTCATGATTATATGTGATATATATGCATGTTTTTGATATGTTGTGCATTCATGACATGAGTGGCCGAGCCTATGGCTCTGATGAGAGTGCATTGAGGTTGGGTAGTATAGCCACCTAATTTATGAGCCATGTTGACTAGCAAACGATATGATGATTAAGTTTCATAACGGCATAAATAAATAAATGGAAATGTTTAATAATAATAATATAAGTAATTATCTTTTATTGATCTAGCCTTGACATTATATCGAGCACCCGATAACCTAGTTTTTACTTATTTTAGTCTAGGCTTCACCTCCTAGCATTGTAAAAAAAGTATCTTTTTACTAATAAATGATAGGAATGGAGACCGACTTTGTTCGGCAGTGAGTACAACTTTTTGACACACGTGGTACTACTGATTGTGGAAACATGATGATATTGATTTATTGAGGACCAGTGGGGATACCCTATGATATATCAGCGTTGTACGCCTTGACCTGCCAAGGAAGGCTAGCGAATATAATTGATTTGAGGCACAAGATGCTAGAAAAAATGATTGTGTGGGGCACAAGGTGCCAATTGTGAATTATTATTGTTCTAAGAATTGGGATGTGAGGTTCTAATGATGTTCACATGTATGTTAGTTTTCCTGCTCTTGTTCTCTTCAGTGTGCTCATAGACCTGATGGGAGATCTATTGGTGAGTATGTTTGCAGTGTACTCTACACTTTCTTATGGGACAATTGTCCGCGTTTAATTACTTTACTTTATTCTATGTATCACTACATAGTTTTCCTTATTGGTTACTTGTTGTTTCATGTTATGCGGGATTAGTGCTTTACACTGTTATTCAGTTATTTATCCTTTCACTTGAGGTTACCGGTATACCGACCATGTTCTACTCCTATCTTCTTTAATTCCCATTCATTGTGTTATATTTCACATATGTTGTTGCAAGGATGTCAGGTATATTTTCTTCTATTTTCCTTAGATCTTGTTATGTGATTAGCTAGCAATATCCTTCTATGTGACACTTGATTTGTAATTTAGTTGCTAGTCCCGTATTATACTATTTGCTTCTGTAACTGTTTTCTTGTACTCTGTTATTTACTACTTTTATTATTCTTATGTGCTTAGTGGGCCCTTAAAGCCTACTGGGTACGGATTGCTACAACCACTTTTACCCATTCTACACTTCCACATATGCAGATCAAAGTACAAGTTCC
>JBDJHY010179923.1:0-12111 GCA_039654485.1 Withania somnifera
AGCAAGGAAAATATAGTTGATGATGCATTGAGTCGGAAGGCGGTAAGTATGGGTATCCTAGCTTCTATTTATGCTCCTAAGAGTCTATTGACTCAGGACATTAGTCCTTGGGAAATATGTTGGCTAGATTGGATATTTCAATGCCAGAGCTGGTTATTGCCCATGTTGAGGTAGCTCGTCCTTATTTGATTAGATTCGGCAGCACCAATACGAGGATCCCCATCTATTTCAGATGAGAGAGAGGGTTTTAAGGGGAAATTTCAGTTGGGCCACGATAGATTCTGATGGTTTTTTTAGGTTCATGGTCTCCTGGCCATTCTAACAGTTAGTGACTTAATTTAGACTCTGTTATGTAAGGCTCATTGCTCCAGATATTATATCAATACGAGTATCGCGAGTATGTACCATGATTTGAAGTAGCATTATTGGTGGCGGGGTATGAGGAGAGTTATAGTGTCCTTTGTGTTTTAGTGTTTGAACTGTTAGAAGGTAAAGTTTGAACAACGTTGATAGGGAGGTAAGCTTTAGAGACTCCTTATTCTTGAGTTGAAGTGGGATCACACTACTATGGCCTTCGTTTCAGGCCTTCTCGCACATATAGGGTATGTGACTTTATTTTTTTCATCGTGGATCGATTGACCAAGTCAACTCACTTCCTGCAACACTCTTGCCTGGAGGTGCGGAAAGACTAGCTGAGTTGTATGTTAGCAAGCTGATTAGGAATTAAGAGTTACCATCTTCCATTATATCTAATTGAGGTACTCAGTTTACGACACGGTTTTGGAGGTAAGTACAAAGTAACATGGAGACTTAGGTCGCCTTGAGTATAACATTTTATCCAAAGACCGACGAGCAGTCCTGGAGAACTATTCTGATACTTCTGTATATGTTGTACGCCTGTGCATTTGATTTTGGTGGTAGCAAAGATAAAAATTTCTCTTGTACAGTGTTCTCGTATAATAACAGTTATTATTGTAGTATTCAGATAGTGCCTTTTAAGGCCTTGTATGGTAGGCGTTGCAGATCGTCTGTTGGTTAGTTTTGTGGTGGAGAGGTTCCACCTTACAGTTCTGATTCGCTTTGTGATAACATTGACTAGGTCAGAGTTATTTGGGATAGGCTTCGGAAAATACAAAGTAGGAGAAATGCTATGTAAATAGTAGACTCCAGCCACTAGAGTTCAGTATTGGTGATATGATTTTCTCCAAGTATCTCCTATGAAGGGCTTTATGAGGTTTGGTGGGAGGGGTAAGCTTATCCATAGGTTTATTTTGTCTTTATGAGACAACTCAGAGGGTTGGAGGTGTCTCTTATAGGCTTTCCTTACCTCTGGAGTTAGTTGTTGTCCATCTGATAATTCATGTATCGATGCTTCACCGATATATGCCTAAACAATCCCATATACTTCACCAAAAGTCTATGCAAATTGATGACAAGTTGACCCATATTGAAGAACCAAAGGACATTATAGACAGGGATGTGAGGCGGCTAAGAACCAGAGATATGTCAGTGGTGAAGGTTCGTTGGGTGGATTTACTAGTCGATGAGGCTACCTGGGAGATAGAGCAAGATATGTGAGCCCAGTATCCACATTTGTTCGAACCTTCAGGTAATACTCTTTCCTTGACTTTCGAGGATGAAAGTCCTACTTAGTAGTGGATGTTATAATGACCCTAGTGGTCATTTACTCGCTGTTCATTTTCTTAAGCATTTAGAGTTTTCTATTAGCATTTTCAAGTCATTTATAACTTGCTGGGACAGTTAGTTTGGCTCCCTGGCAGTTCTATAGACTGTTATCTCAGTTTTCCTATTTTTGAAGGCTTAACCTTGAAATAGTGGAACTTGAGAGTGAATTCTAAGTAAACTACACATAATCAGATTTGTATAGTTTTGCTAGCTCTAGAACACCAGCTTTAGTCTAGTTTGACCTTTAGCTCATGTCCTGGGCTTTTCCTTTAGAGTTTGAGTTATTTTGTGGACATTCAGCTTTGCAAAGGTTCACTTTGGAGCCCAGGTGGGTTATTGGTGATCAGAATATCATATCATAATTTTGATGCTCCCATGCTTCGGAATGCCGACTTTGGTATAGTTGGACCTTTTGTTCATGTCTCGGGGTGTTCATTTTGAGTTTGAGTTGTTTTGGGAAATCCATCTCAAACAGAGCTCATCTTGGAGCCTGGCATGGCTTTGGTGATCGAAATTTGGGATCAGAATTCTGACTCTTCCATCAGCTCCAAAATGGTGATTTTCAGTTAGTTTGACCATTGGTGCACTTCTCGATGTGTCTGAGCTCGTTTTTAGTGTGTTTGTGGAAGGTTAAGAAATTAGCCTTTTTTACCAACTTGGTTTGGGGGTCCTTTTCTCTCAAACAACTTTTGATGGTTATTTTGTCAATTACATTGAGTCTTGAATGAGTTTTTCATGCAAGGTACATATTTTGTTTGAAAAAATTGGGATCGATTTCATTTTTTGACCCCTTGTTGGAGTTTGGAAAAGTTTATGCTTTCTATTGAAGTTGTAGACCGATAATTCAGTGACCAATAAATTGATCAAGGCTCCGTTAGGTTGGTAGGTTCTAACTAGTCGATTTTTCTGATCGATAAATCAGTCATCTGCTGGGGTGTGCTAATTCAGGCATGGTGTCGAATAATTATTCCTTTTGATCGATAAATCGATCACCTGCTGGGCCTTCAAAAGAGGGAGGGTACTGATTTATTTGTACTTTTGACCGATAAATCTGTCGTCATGGTCTTTTCAAAGTCTATTTTCCATCTTTGAAAAAACATTTCCCATTTTATTTTCTCTTCATTTCTTTCTTCTCCTTGGAATTTTCTTGAGAAATTCTAGGGGGAATTGTTGGTTCTTGTTGAAAGAGTATCAGGGATCGTTCCTAGTGCTTTAACATCATTTTGGTAAGATGTCTTCTTATTTATAAGCCCTTTTTGAAGACTTAATGGTGATTTTTCCTTTTTTGGTCTAATTATGGCATAAATTGGTGTTTCCAATTGGGCTTTAGTGTGGGTTGATCTAGGTGTGACATTGTGAGCATGTTTCTTACTTTACGAGTACGTTCTTTCTAGATTTCTCTCATGATCAACATTGCATGCTTTTTCCTATTTTGTACACAATACTTATTGGGCAATTGAGGACCTTCTAGAGGTCCAATTAAGCTCAAATTTAAATAATAGGTTCCTTGAGCTAAGGCCTTTGTTTCGATAACTTTAGTTTATTTTTTGAACTGGGTTATATTTTGAAATATGGGTGTCATTCTTCATCTTGTAACCTCCAAGTACGTAATTTTTGATAGTTTTAAGAGGATTTGAGTGTATTTGGAGCTTTAGGACGATGTTGTATGTTTTCTGAGGATTCTCACCAGCGCCCAGGTAAGCTAGTCTTACTTTCCTTAAACTGGTATAATGTATATTAATTGTGTCATATAGCTAGTTATATGGTTTAGGTATTAGGTTGTAAGACCTAATTTGTTTCTTTTCTCTTGTTTACTTGCTTTCTGTGGGTCCCATGGAGTGACGTAAAGGGTGTTGGACTACATGTAGATATCCTAATCTTGTTGTGGGGAACCTTGGAACCTAGTGGCTGTGTTGGGCTATAATATGACTTGGTGAGTGAGATGAGTTATAAGATGGTGGTCTATGGCCGATCCTAGTGCGATGTGTTTTCCTTTATTATTGTTCTGCCACATTCTTGCATTTTAGATATTGAGATCTAGTAGATTAGGCATAGGCGCGTCCTGAAGCTATGGTAGAAAGTATTATTGGGTTTAACTAAGATTGGAAGGTTTTCCTAGCTTAATAACTTAAATAGGGTTTCTTTACTTATATGTATACCTATGCCATGACCATCTGGTGTTATGGCGCTATTTTTAGAATATAATAGGAATAGAGCTTTGAATGTCGCAAGGTTATGTATTGGGCACTGAGTGGAGCGACCCCCACTACTAATATTGAGGCGTGACCCTCGTGGGGTGCTTCCTCCACTAATGATATTAAGGCAAGGACCTCATAGGGTGCGGCTCCAACTACTGATATTAATGTGTGATCCTCTTAGGGTGAGGTCCCTACTATTGATTATAGGGTATGACCTCCTAGTTCAAGATGGCTATGTTCTTGTTTACCTTTCTCAAACCCGTGCATTCATTCTATTTGTGCTTCTTGTACTTGTCGGGCCTAAGGGGGAAGTCATGGTGAGTTCTTATTTATGTTTTTGTGCCTACTGGCGGGATTGGCCATTAGTTAGTTTTTGTGTGTTTTTCTCTGTTTTTAATCAGTGGTCTTATGGGAGGCCATTTGGGTTATACTAATTCTTTACTTTATTTATATTCACGCATTATTACTTATGCTTGCCTTTGACTGTCCTCCGTTATTAGAATACTCAGCTGGATTTCAGGTATGTTTTCTATATCTCGTTTTTAGTTATATGGAATAGTTGGATATCCTTGTGCGACAGACGCGCATAGACCTACCCGTTTAGATGCTATACTTTCTTTTTAGTTGTGTAGTTAGTTTAATATTTCTTACTTTGCTTTATTGGCATGTTTTTCCTTGCTTGTTGTCTCTTTACTTCAATTTTTTTTACTTTTTTCTAGTTGGCCTATGATGCCTACTGAGTAGTTTTGTTTTGTTACTCCTACTACATATCTATACCATTTTCCTAGTGCAGATACCAATAGAGGTTATCGGAGACAACGTGATCGTGATTGGTAAGTTACTGATTTATGGAGACTACGATCAACTTTTACGTTCGAGATGACAATGGCTTCCATGCTGTTGTATCCTACTTAATTTTATTTCATGGAAGTCTTTGTGTAGTACTATTTTGTAGGAGCTGCACTTGTATATATATATTTCTCTTTTTGATACTCTATTTAGTTGCTCCGTATGATATTGATACCAGGTTTTGGGTTGTATATATTACTTCTTCCTCCTGTTTCTAGGTTCTTAAGCTATTTATTTCCTGTCATTGTTGTTTATAAGAATTTATGTCCTATTGAAAGTAGCCCCATGTTGTCGGGATATTCTTGTAAACGGGAGGGTTGTAGACGTCTTCATGACTCAAAATTTGGGTCGTGACACTTGTGCCCAA
Source organism: Withania somnifera (assembly GCA_039654485.1). Lineage (NCBI taxonomy): Eukaryota > Viridiplantae > Streptophyta > Magnoliopsida > Solanales > Solanaceae > Withania > Withania somnifera. The sequence continues at coordinate 5,101 of JBDJHY010179923.1, forward strand.
AATGCTCAAGTTTCGTTCATGATTATGACTTAGAGATCCTAGGATGAAATCCCAATTTTTTATTCATGATAGAATCATGTATTTTTACATACTATTGATCATTATTATCATCATTCTACATATGCATGATTGTATAGCTTGAGAATTTAATGATTTTTTAACTGAAGTATGGATTTTCATAAATTGCCTTCAGTTTAATAGTTGGTCAAGTTTATATTTTAAAATTCCTAAAGTGGAAATTATATACCTTGTTTACGATTTGGATGTCAAGGCTCCATATTCTTGAGATTTAGGTTGGTCAGCTAAAGGTTAGAATAAATATTATGGTCATGGTCAGTCTTCACCAAAATAACATTGATAATTGGCTTTTGAGCTTCAAAATGGGTTCAAAGTCAGTATTACCTAAAAGATGGATTAAATTGCCTATAATGAAAAGTCCAGTCAGTAAGTTTGAACATGAAAAAAAAAACTCGGCAAGGTAAATATAGGTTGATAAGTTTAGCAATTTAGCAATCTAATTGAGGCAATACAAATAAAAGTTCAGCATGTGTCATGTCTTGGGAGTAGTATTAGCACTGAGAGGATTTGGGTAGTCCAAACCTTATCTCATAACTTGTGGTTTCCAGCCATAAAAAATTCACCATGTCCCATGAGTGCCTTTTTTTCTTACTTAGTGGATTCACTAGGAATTCAACCAACACCATTTACCTTTGACAGGGTTTAGGAAAACCTTCCAGCATGTGAATATTGGGGCCTACAACCTTGTGCTCGAGGAATGCTAGTTATGAGACCTCCCTTAGTTTAGCGAAGTGTCAATAGGAGCGTTAATAAGTTTGTAGAGTCAACTATATATCAAATAGAAGGTAAAGTAATAAAAGAAAATATTTTAATTAAATATTTTCCAATTTCACATTATTGCTTTAGTAAGTTCAACAGGTGACAGTTGAGGATAGTATTATATTTCTTGTTCGTCCATTACATAGCTAGTCTTTATTTATTATTGATAGCCTATTATTGCTTACCTCCTGCATACTCAGCATATTCAATGCACTGATGACATACTTCTGTGTTGCATATCTCTCGCACATGTAGATTCAGCCATCCATCTAGGTGCTTGCATTTATCTTGGATCAGAATTCATAAGAGATAGTTGAATGGTGAGTTACCATTGTTTCAAGATATCGAGAGATGGAGACTTATCCTTTATCTATTTTTAGAACTAGACGTTTGTTTTAGCTTTTACTTTATCATTTGTTGACTAGATAGAAACTTTTGTACTAAGCAGTCCAATATTTAACATTTAGAAGCTTTCAGACAATTGTCTTTGAGTGGTCTAGACCTTTTGTATCTCTAAGTTATCCTTAAAGGTTTTGAACTTCTGTAGTCTGTCCTGAAAAGGTTTAAAACTTGCTTGAGTGTCTAAAAACATGTCTTTGAAATGCCCAAAACCAGCCATAAGTTTTGTAGAATCTGTTTGGCATGCCAGTAATTAATCCTGAATGCTTAAATTATGTCCAAAATTTAAATTTGTGTCTATGAGTTGTTTAGAATAGTTGGAGTTTGTCTTAATTATTTTAAACCTTTTTTTGATGCCTAGATATTGTTGTGAGTTCCTAGAACCTGTTTTGGAATGAATATAATCTGCTTGAAGTGTTAAGAATCTACTTTGAAATACTTGTCACCTGTTGCAATATTTGAAACTTGTTTAAATATACTTGAAATCTATTTGATGCCTAATTTTGTCTTGAATGTGTAGAACTGTTCTGAATGTGCAAAGCAGGCTTAAATGCCTCAAATCTATGTTAAGATGCACGAAAATGTCTATTAAAAGCATGACCAAATACGGTCGCCTTCGATATGAGAAAGTTGTGTTCTTGATTTATCATGGCCTATTTTGTTTGCCTTGGTCAACACTTGCTCTTATTTTGATAAAATTTGTGTGTAGTTCTGTCAGACTCACTCTTAAACAATGTCTAAGAATAGAATAGTAGGTGTAGATGCTGTTTTATCGTGTGTGAAAACATGTTGTTGGTTCTTTTAGTAATCAATTTGAGAGACCTAGCATGTAAGTATTTCCCACCTTAAGGTAGTTTTTGTCTTACTATTTTACTGATTTTATAAATCTATCCCTTTATTATTTTGGTGCCAATTTGTAAGTTGACAAGAGTTATGCCCTGATAGTGTAATTACCTTGGTTGATAGTGAGAAGCCTGATTATAAAGCAGACATGAGAAGTCTGTCTTGAGAAGCATTTGAAGTTTGATTATATAAGTGGTATATGGCTCCAAAAAATGGTTTACTTGAGTTAGTTCATTAACTTGTCTCAATGAAAGCCATGGTTTGATGGAGGTTAATTGAATAACCACCCCTGGCTCATTTTGGAGGCCTTGCAGTCCTTATCTTCCCTGCTAAGCATGTACCAATGTATGTGAAGTTTGTTTCAAATCTACCACAGTTTTTCTAGAAATCTTCTGATCATTTATTAATATAGATTGAGGTTGATTCAAGATTCACCAATCTCTTGGCCCTTCAATTCCAAGTATAGTTGGGGTTGAGCTTGTTCAGGCATGCATCAACTTGCATTAGGCTGCATTTGAATAACTTATATGTTGCTAGCTAGTGAGATAGTACTAGTTGGCTAGTCTACTTGCTAATTGGTTAGTAAGTGAGCATGTGAACTCTATTTATTGATGAAACCTAACTTTGTTGAAATTGATTGTGAAATATGGACTTTGACACTTGTACTTGATTGGACCTTGTCTAACCTGTGATAAAACTATGTGATTTGAAAGAATGAATCCACGAAAGGGGTTAAAAAGTGAAATATGGTCTGGTCCTTGAAGTTGGTTTTTATCCTTTGTTAATATATTCAATCATTGATTGTTCTAATGTTAATGCATTATTCCAATGGTAAAACTGAACTCAGTGTGCGTGTTTTATTTAATAATTATATGGCCTTCGCCCTTCTTGTTTCTTTAAAGATATATAAACATTGGTGTATGTGTGATGCATGCACAACTGCTAGGTAGAGGATAAAGTATCAAGATGTTAGTTATGTGTGACTATTGTCTTGAGTTGAATTACATGATCTAAATGAAAGGCTTCTTACACTAGGATTTGTTATAGGTCAGTAAGCCAGAAATCTTTATGAATCTTTCTTTCCCCTCTTAGCTACTAAATTGACTACTGATTTTCCTAAGTGGTGTTCCTCATTTTGGGTAAATTTTTGGCTTAACAACCCTTTATTATGATAGATGGTAAGTTAAAGTTTGTTGTAGTATCTGTAGTGTGTACCGTCAGGAAAGGCCTTTCAATCCATCTCATTCTTCTCAGTCTAAATGCAAATTTATGTATCCATGGATTTGTTATAATAAGTCTACTATATGATGTACCATTACTCCTTGTCTATATGTTTTCTTCTTAATCATGTTATATCTTGTCTCCTACATAGAAGTTTATCATTCGTGGATCAGTATTTTGGTCAGACTGTGTCTAGAGTTTGACTTCATGCTAGGTCTTTTGTAATGAACCTCCAAGTTATTTTCTTGCCTCTTCATGATTTGTATGATTAGATTTTTATGTAGCTGACCCAAGTAAGTTATTACTATGCTAGGATCGATAGTTTGATTTCCTGAAAATTTTGTTGGATTTTATATTATTTTCCCTGATTTGGATTTGTAACTCTAGAGTTGGGTACCTGAATGGTTCTTTGCTTGAAAACAAGTTTGAAATCAAATTTCAGTAGTTTCATTAGCTTTGGAATGTGGATTTTGATGTAGGAGGACTCTTGGTTCAGATCTTGGGGCTTTTGGTTACCTTTTACACCTTTAGACAAATTAATAGTAGAATTAGAATTATAAGTTTACCTCTTGTCAATTTTTTAAAATCAGAACATCTGATTGGAATTTTGAGGCTACCATTAGCATTGGAATTTCAAAACAAGATAGGTAGGGTGGTTAGTTTGCTTCTTAAAGTGGGTAGGCTTGTTTTGAATGCCCAACTGGCTAAATTGCCTAATTTAGGCAAATATTGACGTTGATCAACATTTTTGCAAAATGATCTCAAATAATTATTTTTTGATTTGGTGTGTATCGAGTGTCACTTCAAACCTATTACTATATCTGGCTTGTTTCGATTGGACTATAAACCCTTTCAAAGGGGTCAGCGGGTGAATATGCTTTGCTGTTTTCCTGATTGCGATTGGTGTGGGGGGGGGGTTGTACCATGATTTGAAAGAGTAAATGGGACCTTTCCCCTGGGTCAAACCAACCCTTATCGTGAATGCAATGGGCCATCCGTAATCGCGTAGATGTCCTGGGAAGATTATTAACATGTGTTTTAGCTCAAATTTTTTATCACTTCTTACATGTTTTTCTCCATCCCTTGATCTTTGGAAGCTAAGTTATAGTGTTCTTTTTTCTGGGACATATTTGGAAAAGCTTTGGGAGGTAGTTGAAGACTATTTTCTTCTCAAACCGAGTAACTTTTTGATCCTTTTCCACGTTAATCTCTTGAAATTATTCTCCTTTTTAATCATAACTTTGGCTGGCTGTTTGAGTACAATCTGTGGCCCGAAATTTTTTTGAAGATTCATCCATGTGTCGAGGCCTACTTTTTAATAATTTTTATTTCACGTTTTGGTGCGGGCTCGGGAGATTACTTCCATCCCGAATTCGACCTGAGCTTTTGTATAGAAATATATGTTGTATTTTACTCATATTCATGTCTATATAATTATTTTAACAATTTTGAGGTTTTTTGAAGCTTTTCATCATTTTCGATATTTAGTACGGCTTTGGCATGGTATTCACTAGACTCAAGGTACGTTACATCTTCTCTTCGTTTCGACTAAGAATATAGTACGAGTATTGTGAATTGTTAGTGATTGGGTTGGGTTTTAGGCTTCGATATATTTCTTTAAATTGTTTCCCTTTTATTCCTTCTTTCCCTTATTATTTAATTGTTTAGACCGAAATCTCATTTTTGTCCTTGTACTAGGTTGAAGTAATCCTTTACCTTAGTTAGGATAGATGGGGTAGTCGTTGCTTTATAAATAGGTTCTTGGCTCTTATATAAGTGTTTTGTTTGTTTACTTAGCACCGAATCCTTTTTGTGCTATGTGATAGCTTACGCATGAACACTGTCATATTAGCATTGGAAACTTAATTTTGAATATAAAAATGTCATTAAAATGGATTTCTTATACTTGCACCTTTCATAAATATTTAAACCAATTTAGAACTGGTAGGGCTCGATCATCTAGTATCCATATTTATAACACGATATAGACACTGCGTAGAACTGCTCAACTATCATTGAGACTGCTTTATCACTTGATTGAGCCTTAGCAGAATTACGACACTCAATTTGGATAGTATTAGAATTGAGCTCCTGAAATTGACCCGAGCCTCACATTTAGATATTATTAATAGTTTTAGTCCTGGTTGACATTTTAAAACTTTTGACATTTGGTGTGCGGTTTGAGTACCACACGGTCCTGTCATTTGAACTACAGACCCAGGCCTAGAGGAGAAATATACGATATAGGAGAGGTATACAAAGATGTCTCCCATGAATCCTACCTTCGTGAGCCTAAGTTCTTGAGGAGCATGCATTATTATGACATATCATTCATATCCCCGCTATATTTACTATCTTTCACGTATTTTTTATTCCCTTGTGCTTATGAGGGAAGCCTGCGGGTTTTTGGTTATCTGAGTGTTTTTACTGGTCTTATGGGAAACCTGAGTGCTTGGATCTCTATTATTATTGTACATATCTCTTTCCTATTTCTCCAAATTTTCGTTGCTTCGTTTACTTATTTTCCATTGTAACTCATTTCTTGTCGATGCGGGTATGGGTTGTCTTACCTACAGATAAGTGATAGGAGGTTTTGGGTCATGACATCTTTATTGTTTATTTGAATGTATGTTTTCCTGAGTGATTTAAGTTTTGCTAAAATATGATTAGTAAAAGAATAATTTGGTCTAAGTGCTAAATTGTTCGGCATGCCTCATATTTAATACCTTTTACTACTAATTATTTGATTAATTATTTTTACTAATTCCTTTTCTTTTCTGCTTGACTCTATCATCTGGGTCCTTATTGGACTTTGTCCTCATCATAAAATGGGCTAAAAGCCCAAAATGAGTCCGACTTCAGCAAATCCCAAAAAGGGTGAAGATTGAAGAGTAATACTTGGGACCTACGCCGATCAAAGATCTTTTCCGCAAAATCTCTTCTTTTTATGTATTTCTATATTTTTGTCTTTCTTTTGTGTTTCTTTTGTAAATTGTTAATCAATTTATAGTTACGTTTTCTTTATAAAAAAAAGGCTAATTTTTAATAAATCCCCATATTGTAGATATTCTCTTTACGATTCGATCTTGTATTCTTGTAACATGTTTATTTTATAGAAATGAAAGAGTCCACACTTAATTATTGATCAATTGGTTATAAAATAATTTGATAAAGTGTGTATCTCAAATCCTGATTTATCATGTTTTTATATAATAAACACAAGTAATTTTGTATAATGAAGATTTAAAATTGAGCATATATTTACAAAAGAAAACAGTTTCCGAGCCTTTGTTTACTAAAAACTTTGAATGATTTTTCAATTAGTTTTTGCTCGCCTAATTTAGCTAATCAATAAAACAAGATAAACCTTTCTAAACAGTCAAGTCCACTTTCTTCAAAAGTTGAAACTCGACTATTTTTACTCCAAAAATAAATTTTTCTTTAAAAAAAAGATAATGTAAGCCTATAGATTAAATTTTATATTTAGAATATTTTGAAATCACAACATAGAAATTTAAAGTCCTAGTTTGTTGAAGAATTTACAATAATAAAATTAATATACACAATATATTCTCATAAAGTAAGGTTTGCGTATGCAATCCATATCATTACCTTAGAGACAGGTAGAGAGGTTTTTTTTTAAAACACCTCTGCTTAACGCAAACACTCTAAAAATGATATAATTCAAGAATAAGGAATACATAAACATAA
>JBDJHY010179934.1:0-12111 GCA_039654485.1 Withania somnifera
AATGGCGTCCAATGCCTCAATATAGTGGTATCACCAATATCCTTAATGGAATAGGTATCAATCAAAGTATCTAGGATAATAAGTGTGATAGTGTGGAAGTTGTACTCACTGTTGTATGATGATGTACTCAAGTGCCAATGGTTATACTCACTACCGAACATAGTCGGACTCAAGTCCCAACATTAATTTGTCAAATGATATTTTCCCATGCCAGGGTGTGAATCCTGGACTAAACAAGTGAAAATAGTAATACCGCGCACTCGATACACTGTAAGAGTCAAACATTAAAAGACCCTTTAACTTATATTATTATCAGAATATTCTGATTTATCATTTGTTATGTTATTATCCATCATTATCCTTATTATCAGTGCTTAGCCTCCACAGTATCAAAATCAAATGGTAATACGGGTCCCATTCCCAATGCACTCTCAACATAGAGCCTTTGGCTCAACCTCTCGTAGAATGAATGCACAGCACATAATATACATAGCCAACCTATGCCCTATACAGGCGCATCTAAGATACAGCTAGTAGCACAACACAACAGCCCAAACCCGAGGATATAACCTAAAACCAACCCACGTATTAGCGTACTACTACTTCCAGAGTCAACCTAAGCCATCACAAGGCAAATTCTAAGTCGCGCGTATGGTATTTTACTAAAATGCCAACATAGAGAACAAATAGGGAAAGGAATGAAGAAGCGGTCTAAGTACACGATAACAACGTAGAAACCCAATTCACTGATGCCGTTTAGTGCAATTATCAAAACGATATACCCAGAGATAGCCCCCACATAGCCTACCTATTGTCCGACGAATAATTTGCTGCAAATCTCAAATGCTACTCCAACTGATGTCAAATGATCTCCAAAGACTCTAAAACTTTCAAAATAATAATCTTGAGATCAATACGAGTCTAACAATATATTTTATCCTAAGATCCAGACTGGCCAAAAAATCAGCCTAAAATGGGTTCGTGGGCCTCACTCACCGGAATCGAAAATAAATTTGCCATCGGGTCCCTAGAAACACCAGGAACCCTTGATCCAAAAATGAGCACAATTTAGGCAACAGAAGGACTTGAAATCAGCCCCAGATAAATATGATTTACAAGGGGAAAAGATACAGGTTTTACGAAAGTAAATGAGGAATTCAATGAAGGAACAATTACTAAAAGGTAGAATAACTCAATGAACGAGGATTAATTCATTAAACTCGGATAAAATCAATGATCCCAATTTTTTCTTAGTTTGTCAACAATGAAGTAAACTCAATTTTATGAAATTAGCATGGAAAGACACTTTCCGAGAGTGGGGAAAAACAAGGAAGCCCTTTGGGGACTTTTCCTACAACACTTGAAGAGTTTTCCACAGTGTTTTGCCACAGTAATTGAGAGACAAGAAGAAAATTAATTTTGTGAATGGAATGCACTGAAGGGTGTGCAGTTATTTACAATATCTGCATTTTCCATAGAGATGGAAGTCGGGGTCACTGAGGCAGGGTTGCTGGAAGTCATAAATGACTTCGGGTAGCTAATGGAAAGCTCTAGAATGCAAAACATTACGTAATTTTCATAAATGACCGTGAGGGACATTACAAAATCCACTACTAAAAGGACTTTGATTGTCGAAAGTTAAGTAAAAGCAGGAAATAAATAGGGAGAGCAAGTACCTGATGTCTTAAACAGTTGTGGATACTTCTTCTGCATCTCTCTCTCAATCTCCCAAGAAACCTCCTTGACTGGATGGTCCCTTTACTCCACCCTAACCATTGGACTCTCCCTGTATCTCAACTTTCTAACATCCTTAGCTAACAATGCTACCGGCTCCTCAACAAAAGACAAATTCTCATCCAACTGCACTGAATCCTCTCAGATAACATAAGACTCATTCGAAATATACCGCCGCAACATCAAAACATGGAAAACTAGACAAATGGCTGAAAATATAGAAGGCAATGCCAAGTGGTAGGAAACATCACCAACTCTCTCCAAAATCTCAAATGGTCCAATATACCTGGGGATAAGAACAAAGCTTTCCCCTCCTACCGAACCTCATCACACTGTACATAGGAAAAACTCTCAGAAGACTGTGTCACAAACTCCAAACTCTAAGGCATGAAGCCTACGGTTAGCGTAGCTCTTCTTCCTACTCTATGTTTTCTGCAATCTATCCTGAATCAATCGAACCTGATCAACAGAATCATACAACAAATCAAAAGACTGGACTCTGGCCTCAAAGCCATCAGACCAACCAATAGGCAATCTACACTATCTACCATACAATGCCTGAAATATTGCTATCTCGATGCTAGAGTGGTAGCTATTATTATAAGCAAACTCAGCTAAAGTAAGATGCTGATCCAAGTACCCCCATATGAAACACACAAGCCATCAACATATCCTCTAATACCTAAATAGTCTGCTCAGACTGACTGTCGGTTTGCGGATGAAATGTGTGCTCAACTGGACCTCAGTGCCCAAACCCTATCCAAAACTATGAAGTGAACTAAGTGCTTCTATCATAAATGATAGACACAGGAACATCGTGCAATTGAATCACCTTATAAATGTAAATTTGAGACAGACGCTCAAAATTATAAGAAGAGTGGGTGGGAATGAAGTGAGATGATTTAGTCAATCTATCTAAAATGACCCAAACAGTATCATGACCTCTGCTAGTCCGAGGCAAGCCCGAAAAGAAATCCATAGTCACACACTCTCATTTCTAAGAGAAATAGGGAGTCTCTTCACAAAACCACTTGGTCGTTTATGTTCATACTTAACCTTCTCAGTTAAAACACTTAGAAAAATACTTAGAAATATGAGTTTTCATCATACTCCACCAATACAACTTTTGCAAATCACGGTATATCTTAACTACACTTGGATGAATAAAATATATGGTGCTATGGGCCTCACACAAGATCAACTGTACCAAGTCACCAAACTATGGCACACACATGATACCACCATACCAGGGAACCCTATCTGAATCAATAGATACCTCGCCGACCTCTCTAGGAAACACATGATCATGAAGAGAAGTCAAGCATGGATCCTCAAACTGTAGCTGTCAAATGTGATCTAACAAAGACGGTCTGGCCTCAACGTATGCTAAAACTCTCGTGGGTTCTGATAGGTCCAATCTCACCAAACGACTAGCCAAAAACTGAACCTCTACAGCCAATGGCCTCTCCGAAACTGATAAGGCTGCTAAGCTACCCATACTGACCGCCTTTCGATTGAAGGCATCAGCCACAATATTTGCCTTACCTGGATGATAGAGAATGGTAATATCATATTCCTTTAATAACTCGATCCACCTCTACCTGGAGTTTGACTCCCTCTAGTTCATAATATTCAAAAGACTACGATGGTCAGTAAAGATCATACACTGAACCCCATATAAGTAATATCTCAAAATCTTGTTAGAAAACACTACCACCACAAACTCCAAGTCATGAGTGGGCTAGTTACACTCATGAACCTTTAGCTCCATCAGAACACAACACAAACCAACATTAGAAGTATCACAATACACCGAGAAACTCTGACCTTCAACTAGAAAGGTCAAAATTAGTGCTAAAGTCAACAACTCTTTGAGCCTCAAAAAGCTCAACTCACACTCCTTAGACCACTGAAAGGAAATATCCTTCTGGGTCAACTTAGTCAAGGGCACCGCAATCAATAAGAAACCCTCGACAAACCGGCGATAGTAACCAGCTAAACCAAAAAGAACTCTGAACCTCAGTAACAAAGGTCAACCTTGACCAATCACGTACTACCTGAATCTTAGTTGGATTAAATTTAATCACAGTCTTGGACACCACGTGCACCAAGAATTCAACGGACTCCAACCAAAACTCACACTTTGAGAACTTGGCACAAAGTCTTTGTTCTTTTAGTGTCTGAAGGATCAACCTAAAATGATGTGCATGATTGAATTTACTCCGCAAATACACCAAGATATAATCAATAAACACAATCACAAAAGAATCCAAGTAAGGCTTAAACACCCTATGCACCAAGTCCATAATGTTGCCAGAGCATTACGTAAATTGAAAGACATAATTAGGAACTGATAATGATCGTAACAAGTCCTAAATACTGTCTTTGAAATGTCCTCTGTCCAAATCCTATACTGGTGGATTCACTAGCTAAATCACATAATAGGATATCAGGAAAGAAGGAAGGACGCACCCAAAATCCTTGTAAAAATATATGTAAATGATAATAATAAATAATTAAGAGTCAAATTGAAGAATAGAGAGACCATGGACAGTATACCGGTACTCTTAAGTAAGGGAAGGACAAATGATCAATGATACCTCATACAAATAACCCACATAGGCAGACAATCTCATGTATAAATAGTAATAATAATTAAGCAGTAATTACAAAAAGTAAATTAACACTACCAATCCCCAATAAGAATGGTAGCTTACACAGAAAACACACTCACCCATAGGCCTCCCATAAGACCAAGGGTACACTAAAGAAAACTAGTGCAGAAAAGTAAATGCACACCATGAAGTAACAAGTCCTGTGTACGTTTCTCCTCCGGTACCCGTAGGCCCAGTAGGCAGAATCTTTGGAAGGCTAATCCTAGTTCTCGTATATCTCTAATCCATCCTATACCCTTTTTCTGCATTTCCGTAGCTCACAAGCAAGGTCTATAGAGGTAAGCCTACCACGTACACTCTCTAACTTCATCATAATCTCATATTCCAAGTCACAAAGCCTCACAGTGTGGTATCTAATGCCTTATAATAATAGTATCATAAAGCTATACTTGGAAAGTCATGGAATCCAATGCTTCAATATGGTGTTACCACCAATATCCTCAAGGGAACAGGTACCATCACAGTCTCCAAGCCAATAAGTGTGATAAGTATCGAAAAGTTGTACTCACTACCGTACAATGATGGACTCAAGTTCCAGCGGCTGTACTCACTGCCGAACATAGTCGGTCTCAAATCCAAGCATTAATTAGTAAAATGATATTTCCTGGTGCCAGGGGGTGAACCCTAGACTAAACCAACTAAAAATAGAAATACCAGGTGCTTGATACACTCTCGAGTATAAAATATTGGAAATATCCTTTAACTTATATTATTATCATAATATTCAAAGTTATCATAGTTATGTCATTATCCATCATTATCCTTATTATCAGTATCTAGCCTCCACGGCATCAAAATCAAGTGGTGTATAGGCCCCAACCCCAATGCACTCTCAATGAATAGCTTGTGGCTCAACCTCTCGTAGAATGAATACACAGTACATAATACCCATAACCAACCTATTCTCTGCACGGGCGCATCTAAGTTATAACTAGAAGCACAATACAACAGTCTAAACCCAAGGACAAAACCCAAAACCAACCCACGCATCAACGTTCTACTACTTTCAAAGTCACCCTAAAGCCATTACAAGGCTAATTCTATGTCATGAGCATCATATTTCACTGAACGCCAACATAGAGAACAAGTAGGGAACGGAATGAAGATAAGGTCCAAGTACACGCTAACAACCTAGAAAACCCATTCCATGGATGCTATTTAGTACAGTTATTAAAGCTATATATCCATAGATAACCCATGGAGCCTACCTGTTGTCCGACAAATAATGTGCTACAAACCCAAATATTACTCTGACTGATATCAAATAATATCCAACGAATATGAAACTCATATAATAAGAAACCAGGGATCAATACGAGTCTAACAATGTAATTATTCTAAGTTTTAATTGGGCCTAAATTCAAGCATAATATGGGCTCGCGAGCCTCACTCACCGAAATCAAAAGAAAACTTTAACACGGGGTCTCTAGAAATACTAGGAACCAGTGCTCCAAAAATAATCACAATTCGGGAAAAGGAAGGGCTTCAAATCATCCTGGGATAGATTTGATTAACAAGGGCCAAAGATACATGCTTTACAAAATTAAATGAGGAATACGAAGGAACAATTACTAAAAGGTAGAATAACTCAATAAACGATGATTAACTTATTAGACTCGGATAAAATCAGAGATCCTATGTTTTTCTTAGTTTGTTCATCAATGGAGGAAACTCAGTTTTATGAAATTATTAAGAAAGGAGACTTACCAAGAGTGGGGAATACCAGGGAGCCCTTTGGGGACTTTTCGTATAACACTTGAAGAGTTTTCCACAGTGTTTTGCCACAAGAATTGAGAAACAAGAAGAAAATTAATTTTTTGAACGGAATGAACTGAAGGGTGTGTAGTTATTTATAATCTCTGATATTTCCACAGGGGCAGAAGTCATGGTCGTTGGGGCGAAAGATGGGTCGTTGGGGTGACCTTGTATCCCTAGAAATTCCCTCGCTGGGGGTGAACCCAAGCCCACTTGGGCGATGGTCACTGAGGCGGAAAATGACCATTGGGGAGAAGGTCGATGGGGCAACCTTGCAGGTGCGACCCTAACCCTCGCTAGGGGGGTCTGCACCTGCACTAACAACACAACTATTTCTAAATTTTCAACAAGGGGCTCGAAAATGAAACAGAGTCCAATTTTGGCAAACCAATTATGCATTTTTCATAAAAAAGACATTCTGGAGTCACCAGTATCAAAGAAATGAACATCGGAGATCGGTTTAGAAAAAATGACCCCCAAACCAAGACTTAGCCATTTAGGAGAAATTTCCAACTTTCCACAAACTAACCCAAAATGAGCACGGACATCTTAGGAAGCATACAAAAGATCAAACTAGCCTAAAATGACCATTCCAGAGCTGATGGAAGCGTCCGAATTCCACTGTGACACTCCAAACATCAAAAGACCACCCAAACTCCAAATTAAGCCTTAAATAAATTAAAAAACCACAATTTAACACAACTTAAAATAAAAACCCCAAAACACGAACTTAAGGTCCATCTACACTTTGTTCGACATTCCAGAGCTTAAAGAACTGTCAAAATTAAATTCTGAGTTATTCTTGAAGGAATGTTGACTTTGGTCAATGAGTATTTAGTTTTAGACTCTAAAACAAATAATTTTGAGATAAATCTCAACCGATCCACCAGGGAACCAGACTACCGATCCAAGCAAGTCATAAATTACTTGGGGTAGCTATTGGAAAGCTCTAGAATGCACAATATTGCATTAGTCTCATAATTGACCGTGAGGGTCACTACTATCTCTTGTAAAATATTAATAACTACAGTATTTTATAAAATAAATAAATATGAAACTATATTATTCAAAGAACTATGTCGTTCTTATTGAAAATATATTTAGGAAGTCACTAAAACATATGCTTTTTTTTTATTTAAGCAATGACATAATTATTATTTAAATTTAAAATAATTTAATCTAGTAGAATAACACCTCAACTGAAAGCTCCGTGATTCGAGCCAAGAGTCCCTCTGGATTAAAGTTTGTTCCGGAGCTAAGTAACTGTCATGATTCGATTCCGAGCATGTTTTCTAGGAAATCACTCTCATGTTCCGCTATTCTTAGGTTGATACTTCAAAATAGGAAAACTGGGATAACAGACTATAGAATTGTCAAGGAATTGAACTACCGGTCCTAACAAGTCGCAAATGACCTAGGGAGGCTACCAAAACACTCTAAACACTGAGAAATTCCAGAAACGCAATAAGACCCCGATGGTCATTACAAATATTCTCTTAACGGAACCTTTTAATCAACGTACTAGATAGAATCTCTGTGAAGTTCTTGCAAATTTCACCTTTGTAAATAACCCATGTTTCTCTATTTTTGAACAAGAGTTCGTCTTCTTTGGTTCTATCATATTTTTTACTCTATGGGAATCAGAAGATGTATATGTTGTTCTAGAGATTATTATGAGTGTTCGTTATTTTCTATATATGTTTGTTCAAGGTTATTAAGATATGGTTCTTGCTATAAAAGAATCCTTAATCAAGTGCCATAAAGATTTGCTTTTGGTACTTATTTATTTATAAAATTTTTACGTTTTGCTTCTACTCAACAATCTCTTCTCTGTTTACACTTTGTCATTATTTTATAGTAAGATGTTTTTTTTGGAATTTAATTCCATCACAGATTGTCATTTTATACGGAGTGTAGTTTTATTAATTGAATGTGAGCCACGGGTGTAAAGCACGTATTCTAAATTAGATATACAAAATATGTGAAGAACCTTAGAAATATTAATAAATTTTTTTTGCTTTTATTAAAGACTTTACAATAGATAAGATTGTAATTTATTGTTTTCCTTAATTATTATTTAATAATATCTATAATATTTAAAATTAAAAAATCCTAAAATATATCACAAGAAGAAAGTATATTTTAAAACTAAAGAGTCCTAAAATATATGATAAAAGGTATAAAGAAAATTCAAAAATAAATGATAAGACAAAAACATATCTCAAAAATTAAAGAGTCCTAAATTTATGAAAAAATTCTAAGGTTTTCTCTAGATAAAATACTTAACCAGCAGCCTGAACATGAAAAAACCCACGTTCCAAATCTCATAAATAGGTCTAAATTTTAAAATACTCCAATTAGTAATCAAGAAAATAAATACTTATATTACTTTAAATATAAAAGCACGAACTAAAAGCTATGTGCAGGGTAAGCCATAAGGTGAGTTTGATTTTCTTTTAGTTGTTTTTTTCTTGATAGTGTAAAGAAAATAAAACAAAAATATGTGTATTCTTTTTCATCTTTCTATGTTTATGTATTGATAATTGTACCTTCTCCTTTTTTTTTTTTTTTTATTTGCATTACAATTTGAGGTGATTCTTGAAGTACAACTTATTTTGTCTTGAAACAGATAACAGAGGGTAAGCAAAATGCTGATTCTTTTTTTTTTATTATTTTCTTTTAGAATATGTTCATCCTAAATCATATTGTTTAATGTATAAAAATTACATCTTACAAATATTTGTTTAGGATAAATCATTCAAGGACCTAGAGATCAAAATTATGCAATTTATATTAGGAAGAGGTCGGTTTGAAGTGATTCTTGAAGTACAACATGTTAAGGCTTGAAACTGAAAAAATGATAATGGAGGGTAATCAAATGGTGGGTTTCTTTTGTGTAATAACCCACACTTGTACTAGCCTAGAAAGTCTAAAACTCAGTCTAGAAAACCAATACCAAAAGAAAATATTCCTAGGTGGTTACAGGTTAGGACCACAACTAGTAGGGCTGCACTCCACGAGTCGTGGTATGACCCGTGCTATTGAAGTTGAATATCTAGGTTCCGGAAACTTTCCACGATTCCACCCTATGAAACATAGTGTTGCACTTCACGATCCGTGTCATCGAAGTAGTGTTGTTGGAGTTGAGTTTTTAAAACTTTGTCCAGGTACTACGAGACCACTCCACAAGTCGTGGAGTGGAAATTCATGGTCATGGAATGACTGGTGGAGTTGGTGTCAAATTCTAGTGGCCAAGTCTTTTTATAAGTATCCACTTCAATAGTCATGAAGTAATGCACCATGACTCGTGAAGCTAAATCATGGTCTTCCATCTCTTTTCCAGTAACCAGGTCCAAGGACCATGATCTGGACCATGAGTGACGGTTTGTAACTCTATGAGTCGTGGAGTACTACGACCATTTATAGATTTATTTAACTATTTCCTAGTGGTATTTTAGATATTTCCTCTCACTTCATTATCATTAATTAGCCCTTTCACCTTCAGTATATGTAATGACCCTCAAGGTCTTTTTTTCATTTTTAGCACATTTTACCATTTTTCCCTCTCCCTAGTTGCTTTATAGTAAAATAAGTCAGGTACATGGTTGGTTTGGGAAACAAAAAGGATTTGGAAATTTTTTTGGTGCAGGTCGCGAGAGCAATACCAAATCGAGGTAAACTCTGAATACTTAATATGACCTCAAAATAACAGGGTCTTTGTCAATTAAAAGGACACAAGTCGATTACAAGATTTTACTAAAGCCAGGAAATTTCTACGATCTTCAAAGATGTCTTTGTAAGTTTCAGTATGGGTAATGATATTGTATTGGTCAGGAGTAAATATTCGTTTTGTAACCTGTTGGATTTTATTAACCAAAGGGATTCATCTTTGCGCTATAGTTAGCTCAGCACCAATCAAGAATTACCTAGGAATTCTAAGAATTTTTGTAGAAATTACAGTTTTTGAGCTTTAAAGGATAAAATATTGGACTTTAGCGGTCTTTCGGAGTTGGAAATCTCGGATAAAAAATCCACCGATTTCACCAGCTCCAAAATATCGATTTTGGTATACGAAGACCTTTGGTTTGAGGTTTAACCTTTTTTATGATGAGTTTAGGTGGTTTGACGGTATAATTTCAAGGTTTAAGTCGTAAGTTCACTTAGGTTAACGTTTAGAGTTAGATTCTTCCGATTTAAAATCTGTCTATTCCATTAGTTTCAAACATGAATTTTGGATTAGTAGAACTATTGGATAGGTTCCTATGGCAGTTAGATAAGTTTTGAAAAAGTTTTTGAGTTTTGAAATTTTGAAGCATAAGAGAGTTGACCAATGTAAAATGTTTGGTGACAGCAAGCTCAAAATGGAATTGCAACAGTAATCTTAGCTCTGAAATATGATATTTGGTCTAGTTGAAGATTTTATTTAGTTCCCAAGGATTTTAGATGAGTTTTGAGTCATTATTTTGAAATCTGGAGATTCTTATGTTAAGCGTCGACTTCGATCAATATTTAATTAAGATTACCTCATTTGGGTTTTTTGATGATTCCAACAGTTTTGGAATGTGTTTTACAAGTGATTTACACTATTCGTTTGTGTTTGACAGTTCCGTATGAGTTTTGGGTACTCATTTGGAGCTTAAAGTTTTTATTGTGGAGTTTTAATAGTATCACTTGACTAATATGAACTCATTTTGATGTGTGGATGGTACCAGTAGATCCGAATTGAAATTTTAGAACAAACTAAAAAACAATCGGGTCATTTAGCTATCTTATGAGGAAGTTTTGGTCTCTTTAGCAAAAATTAAGTGGCGGGTGAAAAAATTTCTAGCGTATATATCTGTGCATTTAAAAATTAGGTTGTGTTTATTTTGTATTTTGAGCATATTGGGAGATCTAGAGCTGAGAATTTAATTATTCCTACGGCATTCTTCTCGTTTAAATAAGAGGATTGGTACAATACTCCTTTTGACATTCTTACATAATTTCTTCAGTTGTAAATTTTCTTTATCCATAAAATTATTGGAGAAAAAATGGGGTTTTATCGATTCAGACTCAACTTTTGATAAAATTTTATATTTAGGATCCTTATGTTATTTGTAAGTTGATTGTAACATATATTCATTGATTTGTCAACTATGTTATCATATTAAACTGCATATAAGCTTGAAAATTTAAGATTTTTCCGGTTAAGTTATTATTTTTTTAATTGATGATTTCAAGATTGATTTTAACTCTAATTTTTTTGAAATTTCATATTTAAAGTTCCCTAGTTATGGGTAACGTGATTTTGAAGTAAAATTCTTAATTTTCTCGTGGGTTTCGGGTTTGATGGTTTGAGTTGACTTTTTAGTTTCGATTTTAAAGTATGGCAATATAAGTGTTGATAGTTTCCTTTTCTACTATAAAATTTATATTTGAATAGATAGAGAGAATTTGGAAGTACTTCGAAAGAGAAAAGCTTTGACTTGAGTGTTTTGTCCTGCATAAAAGCAAGTTGAGGTTATTTGATTTTTCTAAAAAGTGTTAATGATTGCTCACTAATTTCTTATGATTTTGGGAGAGAAATGGGTACTTAGGGGTTTATTTTACCAAGCATGTTGGGAA
Source organism: Withania somnifera (assembly GCA_039654485.1). NCBI lineage: Eukaryota > Viridiplantae > Streptophyta > Magnoliopsida > Solanales > Solanaceae > Withania > Withania somnifera. Next base: position 11,769 of record JBDJHY010179934.1, read on the forward strand.
TAAAATGAACGAGTTGATTTAATTTGAATGCTAGATGAAATTATTGAAATGTATATTGTTGATTTGTATATGAATTTGCTTGAATTGACTCATGTAATTGAAGATGATATCTTGATAAAAAATTAGGGCTTAATGTATAATTGTAGTTGAAATTTACCCTTGATGAATTATTAATGTGCCTATAGTTAAATTCTGATATCCGAGAGGCTAAACTGAGATAGAAAAGATACATTTGATAGTGGTTGCATATGAGAGGCCGATATTATTTAGTTGAGTACTGAAACTGATCACTTGCCGGGCTAGAAATGATTTTGAGATATCTATTAGGCGTAAATTATGGGGA
>JBDJHY010179943.1:0-21820 GCA_039654485.1 Withania somnifera
TATGAGAAAATAGCTCCATACTACTCATGAGCGCAGTCGTGGAAGATATAAATATACAAAAATCAATTTCTGGCTTTTACTCTGTCAAAATCAGGTTACCTTTTAAAACATTTAATGCATGCTTTCCACGCAGAACCAATCAATGGGCTAAATTGTCTAAGGTTGCTAACTAGAATCCATAAGTTGATTGCCAAGCTCTATCTGCAAGTCACACACTCTCTCAACCCAGCTATGGTCCCGAGCCACGAGTAATTTCACAAATGATTTCACAATTTCCTAGAGGTCGTTCGTTAAGGTTAAAGTGCATACCCATGCAGGGGAAAACATGGAGCTACCACAGCTCAGGCCAGTACAAATCACTACTAGGCTGCACCAGCTAGGGTACAATATTATCACATAGGACTACTAACTATTTAACAAAGATGTATCCATCTATCTATAACAAAGTGATCACCCACATTCTAATCATAGGCAACACCTCAGGTAAAAGACAGAACAATTAGCCTACCTAGATCGGCTCTAAAGGCACCAGCCTAAACTAGTGGATAACTACTAAGCTTTAACCACTAGTATAATCCCCTCCCAACCATTCTAAATTCCAAAATTGGCGCATAAATAACACACGCCTAAAGCTATACTCCTACCCCAACCATACTATCTTCCAAAGTCGGCTTCGAACACGCAGGTAGGGCAACATAGCCTTGGGTTAAGTTAACTAAGTCACAAGCTAACTAAGTAGGCCGAAAGATAAATATAACAAGGCTCTAATTAGTAATCTCAGTCCTAAGATGGAACTTTATCATACATACACCATACTAACTAAAGAAAGTAGACCGTATCCTTACCTGGTGTCAGTGAAAACCTCAAAAGTATGGTGTATAGAAGATCTCATACATCATATGGTACAAAACAGGGATCAAACTAATGGTATAAAATAAATAAAACAAGCCTTAAATATTTATATATTATATAAAACTTTATAACTAACGAGAAACTAAGAAATTACCCTGTAGAATTGATCGTAGAATCACCAGAACAAGTTTTTGTGGTTTACAATTATGATTAGAACCCTTAATTAATATTAATATGTGCTTACATGGAAGAAAAATTATAGAGAAATGAGGAAATTTTAGTTGAAGTTAAAAAAGAAAGGAAATTTATAATGCTGCCAGGCCAGGCGGTTCCGATTGCCTCCTCGATTGGACTACACGCCCATTAAACTCTCCTAACAGAAATATCCCTAGACTTGAGTTGCTTGCATCTTTTATCAATAATTTCCTAATGATGGTTGACACAAACTAACCAGTCATCGTCTCACATCAAAATAGAGTAACATACCAAGCCATTACATTATCCAAAAACCAAATACCCAAAATTGGTGATTATCACAATTTGAGAACAGGAATGAACTCCAACTACTCGTAATTTTCTAATGTTAAGTACTCATAAATTGGAACCTGAGAGCCTCCCGACTTTCATATAAAGGACACAATCACCAAACTGAAACACAAACCCAGTGTAAACAAGCCCCTAGTTCAAACACAAGAAATCATTATAGAAACCAAATCAGTATCCACTCATGAGGATCAAGTTTGCATTGCTGCATCAGATTACTAAGGTTAAAAATGCAGCACATAACCTGACTCATGTAATCCTTAGGAATACTACAACCTTGATCCACCACTAAAGAAGCACTGTCGCCTACCTGAATAGTTACATGCCTGCAAATACAAAGACTATCCACTCGCAAACATGACCAAGGAAACCCAAGAGGTAATAGCCAAAACACTATTTAAACTTGACGTGGGAAAAGGATAAAGATAGATCTTTGGAAACAGAAACAGAAATAGAATCGAAGGGAATCGAAACAGAGAAAGTGAGCCAATTACACATAAGAGCTACATACTCTAGTTCTCTAAAACCATCCAATGGAAGTCATGGATGACGTATGTCACAACCTAGAGCTATTGAAAAACTCGTTATCGAAAGAGTGCCACAATAGGATAACAAGGCATCTGCCCGCAAGAATGAAGAAGCATCTAACACACAATGTTAATGAGCACCCCTGAATGACTAGCTGGCCTGACCTGAATGAAAAACATATCTCAATCAGCAAAGGCCTAAGGACCTATCACGATGTTGAGGTACACTGGTCACGACCATGGTATAATCACAATATAACAACCCAATATCCAGGGAGAATAAGGTAACCTGCCCTTGCCCAACAAATCACTAAGACCACCTATCAACATAAGGCCCAAACCCACTATCTCACAACATCTACAGGATAAACTAGCCAAGAAACTCAATTTTTTTACTAGGATACACCATTAAAAGTTCCATCCCTATACACGGGAAACAAAAGGACCCTAGAACAATATCCACCACTCAGGGCAAGACAAGAAAAAGGCGCTCAAATCTCAGCTAGGATATAGTAAGGCTCGCCTAAATAAAAGGAACTGAACCCCTGAATCATAGGACCACAACATAACAAGGACTAAAAAACACAACCCAACCCACTAATAAGAATCATACCCAGGTTCGATTGAGGAACCACATGAAAGAGGGTCACGAACCTCAAAACGCTAAAAGTAAGGCCTAAACCAAGTCTATGAAACAACATCATCAAGCGTAAAGCCACTCAAGCTAGCACAGATAAAGTAAGTAAGAAAATAAGTAAAAGTCATGCCCAAGTCAACATAATCCCTAGACAGGTAATAAAATAAAACTATTTCATAAATTAAGCTCGAAGGTAGCACACCCAAAATACCCTGCTCGTGGTGACAAAAGCAAAGGATGAAAAACCGTTGGAAGACTCTCTTGACCAGCTTGAGTAAGGAATCCACAACCGGGGCACTCCCTAGCCCAGTAACCAATCCCTCCATAGGAAAAACAAGAACTACCAAAACTATTACTCACTCCAACTAATTATTGATGTGAGGCTGCAACTTCTGCTGACTGGATGGCCCTAACACTGAGGGCATTCTCTAAAATAATTTCCTAGCTCTCCACACTCATAACAACCCCGAGTCCTTCTCTAACTGGGACCATGAAATGAACTACTATGTCCACCATGACCTTGTGAACCTGAAGATGCACCCTTAGCGGGCTGACTGCTCTGAGTACTCGGGCCTCTGTCGGCTGACTGAGAAAAGATCTGAATAGACGGACTGGACTGACCCAACTAGATCTACTGCTACCACCAAAATCTTTGTCTATTATACCATTCACTCATAAGATAGGTATTACTATAATTATTCTCAGAATTAAAAGGAAGAGTTGGATGGGCTCGACATAAACTCTAGCTACTCTACCCAGGCGGCTGTGATAAAAGAACCCCGATAAGGGTTAATCTATAGCCACGTGTCCAAACCCGTCACATATAAAACAACCCCTGGATCCTTATCCCTACGTCCCGTAGATTGATTACTACCAACCCTCGTTGTCCAGCAGACTTCCCAACTACCAACCTCATAGGTCTCACGGCAAGCCTCTTCAAGGGCCACCAACTATCCGAAGATCTGTCCAATAGTATGTACCACTTTTACCAAGTGCCCTTTCATCATACGGAGTGACAGAACCAATCCTCTAAAGAAGTCCAACACCCTTCTATATCTCATAACATATAGTGTAGGGATCTATCTAGTCATCTTGTCAAACGATGCTGCATAATCCCAAATAGTTAAAGACCAATGCAGAACTGGTAAGAAAGTAAACTCTGCTGGAGCCCAGGTGACTCCCAAACTCTATTTCTGATGATATGGTCTCTTGGCTCTTGATTTTGATTTTAGAACTCCAGGAATGTGTGCTCACTGGTGCCCACCGAGGGCCTCTTCCTATTCATCTGTTAAAAGTAGAGCAGAATAAGGTGATAAGAAACCCAATGACCATACAACGCACATAAGGGGTCAAAAAGTGAGTCTTTCCTAAAGAGTGCCCTATAGCCTTCCAAAGATAGGATACAAACGTCTATGTATCGATCCACGGGACTCTACCAAACACTTGCTCTTATAGCCTGATATTTGTGAACTTAGAGCTTTGATAGCACTCTATCACAACCCAATAATTGAGTTGTGATGGTGTCTACACCCTACCTGTAAACAAGCCTAACCCCAGCCTAGAGTGCAAAACGATGGGTCAATACTAAGAACCAAAAAAATAAGAGAAGAGAGATAGAAAGAAGAAAGAAAAATAGAAAACGAAATACACAACCAAAAATAACTCCTTAGAACCTACTATCATGGTTGTAGAGCATCTATATACAAAAAAGGACAAAATACAACCTACAATGAAAAAAACTATAAAATAGTTATTCAGACTCCAACTAGAACAACTGTGAAGACACAAGGAAGACCGGCCAACACGAACGCCTACTGCTCACCGTATCTCCTGAATCAGTAGCAAACTAGCTCGTGCGATTACATCCGCTCTGCTGACTCACACTAGAACCTGTATCACAAAAAAATGTAGAAGTGTAGCATGAGTTCAAAAAACAACGGGTACCCAGTAGGCATCATAGTCCGACTGGGAAAAAGTAAGCATAATCAAGGTAATAAGCGATCCTAAGCATATGAGGCAACAACACGTAATGAACAATAAAAAAGGGGATAACTGCAGTAATAGCTAATAAGTCAACATCAGCTAACAAGTATGAAGAAAAGTCACTATCAGGGTATAAAACGTAGAACCTGGGCCACAAGAAAATCATGACCAAACGCGACACGTACTTGAAGCTCTTATGTCACCATCACAAGGAAAGACCAATAAAAAGAAGACGAACACAGGGATCGTAACTACTAAACGTAATACTAACTAAGGCAAGAAAAGTAATCAAAAACACAAAAGAGTAGCCACAAAGCCTAGCTAGAAACCAACACATCAACACATAAGTAACCCAATAGGACTTCCCCTGTAAGCCTCGAGGAGTGCAACCAATTGCATAGGGATACAACAAAAAAGGGTGTTGAAAAGTAAATAGCGCCCGTACTCACCCTCCCCGATATAAAAACTCCGCCAAGAGTGGACCCACAGAAGCATCCCCATATACTTACCTCTCCTACTCCAGTATACACCTCTCCCGGTTGTACCTCCTACCTAGCAGTAATATCTCAAGCATAGAAACCCAGTTTCAAGGAGTCCGTGGAGGGAATTAGTCCCACATACTAAATCTTTATAAAAAGTCAATTAGTGACATAGTCATCAGGGAAAAAAATAAGAAAACTCTGTCTCAACCCATATATCATATCTTAGTGGAAAGACTCAAGTCTACCCATGAAGCAAAAATCCAAATCTCAGTAAAACCAACTGTCGCTATGTTGGCAATATTAAAAAACCATACTGATAGTGAGAAAATAGCTCTATACTGCTCATGATCTCATTCATGAAAGGTATAAAATATATAATAAATCAATTTTCAGTTCTTACTCTATCAAAATCAAGTTACCATTTAAAAAATTTAATGCATGATTCCTACGTAGAACCAATTAATAGGCTAAACTGGTCTAAGGTTTCTAACTAGAATCCATAAGTTGACTGTTAAGCCCTATATGCAAGGCACACACACTCTTAGCCCAGCTACAGTCCCGAGCCACGAGTAATTTCACCAAAGATGCCACAACTTCCCAGGGGCTGCCCGTTAAGGTTTGAGTACATACCCATGCAGGGGAAAACATGGAGCTATAATAACTTAGGCTAATATAACTCTCCCCTAGGCTTGCGCCGGGCTAGGGTATAATCATCACATAGGGCTGCTAACTATCCAAAAAAGTCATATCTGATTATCTATAGATAAGTGACCACATACATTCTAATCATACCACCTCAAGTATAACACAGAACAATTAGCCTATCTAAAGTGGCTCTAAAGCCACCAGCCTAAACTAGTGGATAACTACTAAGCTCTAACCACTAGTATAATTTGATGTCAACCATTCAACTTTCCAGAGTCAGCGTATAAATAACACGCATCGAAGGTTTACTCCTCCCCCAATAATACTATGTTCCAGAGTCTGCCTCGAACACACATGTATGGAAACGTAGCCCTAGGTTACGTAAGTAGGTCACATGCCAGCTAAGTAGGCCGTAGGCCAAAAGATAAACATAATGTAGCTCCAACTAGTAATCCAAGACCCGCACTGACACTTTATCATACATATACCATACTAATACAAAGTTTGAAGAAAGTAGACTGTATCCTACCTAGTGCTAGCGAAAACTTTGAAAGTCATGCTGGAAGAAGTGAGAATCACGAACGAGCTCAGCACCATATGAATTTAGGAAAAACGTAATCCATGAGTTGAGAGGAGTAAAACAAGACCCATAATTCTATATAAATAGTAGGGTCAAAATTCAAACTAAAAATAGGTTCGTAAATCCTAATAGCTCGACAAAACTGAAATATTTATACCAATATATAGATCATAGCTCATACATCATATGGTACAAAATAGGGCTTAAACTAACGGTAGAAAATGAAGAAATAAGCCCAAAACATTCATATAATATTGAAAACTTTATAACTACAGAGAAATTAAGAAATTACATAGTACAATTGATCGTAGAATCACCATAACAAGTTTATACGAATTACAATTATGATTAGAGACCTTAATTGATATTAATATGTGTTTACATGGAAGAAACATTACAGAGAAATGAGGAAATCTCGTTGAAATTGAAGAAGAAAGGAAATTATATAATGCTGCCAAGCAAGGCGGTTCTACGATCGGGGCCACAACCCTTGCGATCGTGAATAGTTATGTGGTTGGTCTCCATGATCACGATCCTCATCCCCCGCAGTCATGATGCTTCCCAACCCAAGGCTCCATAGAGAAATAGAGTCTGATTTCGACATTCCTTATATGAAATCTGTATGTAATCGATATTTTAGACTCAATGGAATCAAAGAATGGGTAATTCGAGGCCATATAATTTGAGTAAGGCTCGAGGAAGATATAATTATAAAAAATACAAACTATAAAACTGACAGGGAATTAAACTATCAGTCACAGCAAGTGACAACCTACTAGGGATAGTTATAAGAACGCTTTAAAAACAGAGAAATTGCAGGAATCACAAAAATGGCCCTGAGGGACATTACAAGGCAGCTATGAATAGATGATGTATATGGTACATGCCATTATTGAATATTACCTCCCTAATGTCTCTGATCATGCCTCAATATTTCTTTCTATGCTATCTAGAAATGTGACTAAGTTGGTTCTTTTTAGATTCTTTAACATTTGGACTGTGCATGACCAATTCTTGTTAATTGTAAGAAGGTTTGGGAAGTGACCTTGACTGGAAATAAGCTTCTCGTTATCTAGAAGAAACTAATGAATCTCAAGCTTGGACTGATGAATGTCAACAATATGGAGTTTAAGGGGGTATCACGAAAAATTAAAGCTATGAGAGATGAGTTGCACAATATACAGGAAAGTATCATTGACCACTGAACTACTGACATAATAGAATGATAAGGTTTACTTCTCAAAAGCCTTGAGAAGTGGTATTTGATTGAGAAGAGTGTTCTTAAACAAAATCTAGAGCAACCTAGATTAAGTTAGGTTACACTAACTCGAAGTACTTTGCAATAGGGGTCAAAGAGAGGAAACACAGAAAGAAAATTCAGGAGATTACTAACAAGTGCTAAGTTGATAGATTCTGATGATATTAGACAAGAGTTTATAAGTATTTATCAAGGACTCATGGGGACTGCAACACCTTCCATGTCAGTTGTGGGTAAGACTATCATGCAAAATGGTCCCAAGTTATCTAGTAGCAAAAGTTGAAATTATGTTTCCCTGTTACAGAGTGAGATTTTGGCAGGATTGAAAGCCATTGGAAATGATAAGTCTCCTGGGATTGATGGAGATAATGCCACTTTCTTCAAAAATCTTGGAGCATTGTCAAAGAGGATATATGTGGTGTTGTTAAGGAGTTGTTTTGTACTGGTAAAATGCCTAGAATAGTTAATTGCACAACAACTACTTTGTTCCCAAAAATAGGCACTCCATCTTTATTTAGTATTTTAGACCTATTTCCAGTTACACTATATTTTACATTATTGACAAAGTTTTTTCTAGTAGATTACATGATCATTTGTGAGGCCTAAGCTGGTTTTATACTTGGTAGGAAAATAATTGATAATACCATTATGGCTTAGGAGTTGGTTAAAGGTTATACAAGGAAACATTTATCTGCTAGATGTATGATCAAGATTGATATACAACAGGCATATGATTCTGTAAAATGGATATTTCTTGAACTAGTAATGGATGAGCTTGACTTTCCTACTCAATTCATAGCTCGGATCATAGAGTGTGTTACCACTATCATGGTAAATGGGGAATTATCTAAACGTTTCAGTACTGCCAAGGGTATTAGGCAAGGGGATCCAATATCTCCTTTCTTGTTTTCCATAAGCATAGAATATCTCAACAGATCTCTTAACCACCTCAAGGAGGATACAAATTTTACTTTTCACCCTAGATGTGCTAAACTAGGCATTACTCATTAGAGTTTTGTTGATGATCTTTTGTTGTTTGCAAAGGGTGGTTTGAAGTTTATTAATGTTATACAGGGCTTTCCTTCTTTTCAAATGCTTCTGGATTACAAACTAACCCGAGGAAGAACTTAATTTATTTTGGTGGGGTATCTTAGGCTGAAAAGAACAATCTTTCCAATATTTAGGCTATACTCATGGAGAGCTTCCTTCTAAGTATATGGGCATTCATAGGATTAGAGATATTTCCTAAAGGCTTGCCTTACCTTCGATGTTAACCGTTGTCCATACGGTATTTCATGTATTGATGCTTTACAAGTTTATGCCTGACCCGTCCCATGAGCTTTGCTAAGAGTCTATACAGAAAGATCTTAGGTTGACTTATATTAAGGATTGAGAGGCCATTATAGATAGGGATATAAGGAGACTCAAATCGAAAGATATTTTGTTGGTAAAGATTTGTTGGGAGACAGAGCATGATATGCGGGTACTATTTCCATATTTGTTTGAGCCCTCAAGTACTAATCTTTCCTTGACTTGTGATGACGAAATTCCTTTTTAGTGGTGGATGCTGTAACGACCCGCATGGTCATTTACTTTTCTTTTAGTTTTTTCAGTGCTTATAGCTTTCTGTTAGCTTGTCAAGTCATTTATAACTTGCTGGGACCGTTAGTTTGCTTTTTTAGAAGTTATATAGATTGTTATCTCAATTTTCTTATTTTGAAGGCTTAACCTTGAAATAGTGGAACTTGAGAGTGATTAGTAAATGTGCTTGGAATTGGATTTACATAATTTGTTTAGCTCTAAAATGTTGAATTCGGTCTATTCAATCCTTTATTTCGTGTCTCAGAGTGCTCATTTTTAGTTTGAGCTAAACTGTGGAAATTTAATTCAGCCGAAGTTCATTTTGGAGCCTAGGTGGGATTTTGGTGATTGGAGTGTCATATTGTAATTTTGAAACTTCCATCATCTTCATAATGTCAATTTTGGTCAAGTTGGACCTTTAGTTTGTTCTCAGGGTGTTCATTTAGAGTTTGATTTATTTTGTGGAAATTTCAGTTCAAATGGAGTTCATTTTTTAGCATGAGTGAGATTTTGGTGATCGGAGCATCGGATCAGAATTATGATGCTTCTATCAGCTCATGAATTGTGATTTAGGAAATATTTTGGGTTTGGATAGCGATTATAGAAGATTTGTAGAGGGGTTCTCCTCCATATACACCCCGATTACCAGGTTGACTCAGAAAAAGGTAATAATTCAGTAGTCTAAAGTTTGTGATAAGAGTTTTGAGAAGTTAAAGGCGACTCATCTCAGCTCCACTATTGACTCTCACAGAGGGTGTCAATAGGTTTGCAGTATACTAAGGTGCGTCTGGAGTTGGACTTGGGTGTGCTGATGCAAAATGGTAAGGTCATCGCCTATCCTTCTAGACATCTTAAGCCTCGTGAATAGAATTACCCTACCCACTATATCGAGCAGGAAGCAGTGGTATTTGCTCTACAGATTTGGCGTCACTACTTGTATGGTATACATGTTTATTTTTTTTCACAGACCATAAAAGCCTACAGTATGTGTTCTTTATCTTTTTTATAACTAGCAAAATTTTATTAATCACCAATAGTCGTTAAAAATCCATATTATGGCCCAAACACATCGATCTATCCTATATAAATATTAGCCAACTACCTGCCACATCCTACAACTAGGAAAGAGAGTCTAAAACATGAAATGTTGGATCATATATCTTAGACCTATTCTGGCTCTAACACTACACATATATAACTTCTCTTGTTATGCTATCATATGTCTTCTTATGTTCAAAAAGTCTTTGATTTTCTCTCCATCCAAATCACATGCACACATTCTGTATTAAGCGATCTTAGTCTGGCAGCCTGAGTCCCTCCTCTAGAGTATTGAATAGACCAAGCACTATATTGCTCCTAGTTAACAGATTGAAGTCTATCCAGCTACACCCAAGTGAGAAGTTTATTCCATAAATGACTAGTGAAGTAGAAATCAAGAAATAAATGATTTCTCATCTTCTGGTTTGTACTGCATAAGGGGTAAAAAGGGAAAACATCAAATCCCCACCTTCTCAACCAATCAGCCATCAGCATTTTTCCATGAAAATATAGCCATATTTTAAATTTTTCTCTAGGTATAGCATCATTGTTGAACATGAGTACCTCCTAAGGAACCACAAGGCTAGGAGGTAGTAAGTGTTGATAAAGTTTTCCGATCACACTCCCAAGTACTGGGAGTTAGATTCTGCATTTACAGAGCAGTATCTCTAACTTGCATAATTTGTCTCATCATCCAAGAGGCTTGTGAGGGTATAGCTCAATCTGTTATGTGCCTGTTCTTGAAATAGAACATATGAATCCAGTGAATCCAAAGCGTGTCCTTCTTGTTAGACACATCCCAGTTGTGCTTAATAATCATACCACTGACCAATTTCTCGGTCACAAACTTATTTGTCAAAGGACCAATAAATCGATCTGCAATTGGAACTGCAACTGCAACAGCAATAGTAAACAACAATTTTCAAAAACATCAAAAAGAATCTTGGAATGGAAATGGAGTCCCATGTTAACAAAAAAATATGCATCTTGCATGAAAAACATATTCCATACTCAATGAAATCGAGAAAACAACTATAGGAGGTCGTTTGCATAAAAAGGACCCCCAAATCAAATTGATTAAAAAGGGAAAACTTCCTAACCTACACAAATACCCTTAAAATGAGCTCAAACACACCAGGAAGCACACAAATGGTCCACCCTTAGATTCAAAATCTGACTGCACCATCATTTCTAGAATGTAGAGTTTGGGTTAGGTGAGTTGTTCGTTTAGGCTCTAGACCAACCAGGCTCATTTCAAGTACTTGGTTTGAAAGATGGTTATTTTGACATAGAGTTGAATTTGGTTAACTTTTTGTTGAAACGACCTCGGATAGGAATTTTATATGTGCCTTTGAGTCCGTAATTTATTTTTGTACAATTGCTCCAAACTTCCTCATATTGACCTAGCCCTACAAATACTTAATAAAATGCATTAAAACACACTATTGTTACTCAAGAATGTGCTTTATTTCCCAGGTTTTAAGCGTAATATGTCACTTAAAACTCCATCACATCAACACTCTCAACCTAAAACGTTTTTTTGTCCTTGAGCAAAAAACAAAACCTGTACACATTAAACACTTACCCCTAAGCACAACACTCATTGGGAAGAATGTCGTATTAGTTAACTGTATCTATTCACACACTGCAACTTTTTTGAGTGAAACATTGAAAGACCTTTCACAAGTCTTGTATCCCTAGCAAACAACATTAACTTATTCATAATTGATCAAAGTATCAACTTTCTCTCACAACAAAGAAGTCCCACACATAATGAGATTTACTTACATTGGGAAAGTATCATCTCACACTCAAAAAGAAATCTAATTACATACAAAATATCCATAGGCTTGCCCTTATCAATTAACAGTTAGTTTTCAGTAGGCCGACCTGAATCACATCAGGACTTTGTTTGGCTTATAATGTCGATTTGAGTGCTAGTAGGGCATGATTTGGGAACTTAGTGACTGACTCATTTTTTACTGTTACCCTTTTTTCCTCTTTCATCATTTTTCTTTTATAATCTTCTTTTCTTAATACTTGGCCCCTTTATTCTACTCTTTACACATAGTGTTATGCTTAATGATGTATATGCCTTTTCCTTTTCTTTTGTAAGAGAGAGTTTCATGGTAGCCACCCTCAACCTAAATTCAAACTTAGTTTGAAGACACATTACTCACTACCGGACCAGGGCCAAGACAAACTGATTACTACGTATTATTTTGCGCGGTGTTTTTTACCACACCACCCTAGACCTAGGTTACAATGCCTAAATCTTGGTTCACAATATCCAATAGGGAATCATGGACACAACAATGACTTCCCATTTTTATTCTTCTTTTTTTTTCTTTTTTCTGGAGGTAATTCAATAGTTGGTTTTAGAAAGATGTTAAAGGGTTCAACTCGAAAACTCAACACTTGTTTGGTGACTCTTTTAAGGCTTTAATGACTTATCAAAGAAGACCTAGGAGCATTTTCATATCATCCTACTTTAGTTAGTTAAATTTTGAACAGGGCAAGTTCTAGTTATTAAATACACAAAAAGATAATACGAAATTACTCTCCCACACTTGCAAGCAGACGCTCATTTCAATATAAACTTGTTAAGCAAGTGGTTCAGGGAATACAAATATAATCAATACACCCTTACTATACATCTTAGAATAAAATACAATTAACACTTAATAGAAGCCATAAAAATAGCTTAATTCTGAAATTTGCATATATACATAGACATCAAAATCAGTAAATGAAAGTACATTATAATAAACCAAACGTGCAAGTTCTCCTAGATAGCATGCCTAAAGAAATAGATTCTGGCAACAAAAACCCTCAGATGCATAAAATAAATAAAATACAAGGTACACCACCCTCCCACACATTAACGATGCATTGATCCTAATGCACGACATATGAAGTGTAAAAATATAGGAAAAGAAAGTGTATCTCAATATTTCTATGATTTGGGTTGCCTCCCAATAACACTTGGTTTAACTTCGCGACATGAAGAAATTTGCATGCTTGCTCAGACTGCCTCAAGTAGAATCTGCTCCATAAAGTGCACTGCCTCTATAGATTCATGGAATTTATTGAGGTGCTTCCTGTTTACTTAAACCAACTATTCTTTTCATTTTCCAATTTTACTGCTCCCGATGAGAAAACTGTTGTGACCCGGTACGGGCTTGACTATTTCAACTTCAACTAACCTGGGAATAGCTACAACAGCAAATTAAATAATAGCACAAGATCTCTTGGATGAAACTCTTTCTACTCAATATTTTGATCTTGATACTTCTTCATTCTCTCCTTGTATATTGATTCCCTTGCATAAGCCTTGGTACAAAACTCATTCTAGTTTATTTATTTGGACCAGTCATAGTTTGATGGTTGTGGCCCAATTTAAATTCACCCTTTTCAAGGCCCATGCTGCCTTATGTTAGAGTTCTACGGGAAAATGGCAGGACTTCCCGTACACCAGTTGAAAAGGATACATATCTATTAGTGTTTTAAATGTAGTTCTGTAAGCCCACAAGGCCCCATCCAACTTACTAGACCAATCGGTTCTGGTGGCATTCACTGTTTTAGCCAGGATTGAATTGATCTCTCTATTAGACACCTCCACCCGACCACTAATTTGAGGATGATACAGTGCTTCCACCTTAATGCTCAAATTACACCATTGAAAGTATAAGCGATCGTTGGTCAAATATAGAACCCAACTAGGTTGGGGTCGATGCCACAGCGAATATGGTATCGGATATACACCTAGAAGAAGTAACTAATAGTTAGTGTTTCTTTATAAGAAAATCCAAAACTTTCTTTCCTTTGTTGTCAGGTAGGGAGAGATCTTCAACCCACTTTGACACATAATCAACAACCACCAGGATGTACTTCTGACCATAGGAACTAACAAAGGTGCCCATGAAGTCGATTCCCATTACATCAAAGAGCTCAACTTCTAGGATGGGAGTCAAAGGCAGTTCATTTTTGTGTGAAACAACTCCTTGCATCTGGCACTGCTGACATGCCTTTACAAAATCATATATATCACGATGTAATGTAGGCCAAAAATAACCATACTGTAGGATTTTCTGTGTAGTCCGGGCTCTCCCATGATGCCCTCCAGCTGGTGATGAATGACATACTTCAAGAATGCCTCCCATTTTCACTTTCAAGATGCATCGCCATATCATACTATATGAACAGAGCCGAAAAAAGAAAGGTTCATCCCAAAAGTATCTTTGGCATCATGAAGGAATTTGTGTCTAGCATTCCAGTCCAGGACTTCTGTTATGACGTTGATGTCTACGTAGTTTGCAAAGGCTTAATACTATAGAGCCTTATATTTCTCAATAGACAAGACCCATTCATCATGGAAAGCATCTTCAATTTCTGCATCCACCTTTTCTCGCCTATCTGCCTCTAGTCTTGGAAGGTGATCATCCACTTGGTTCTCACACCCATTTTAGTCTATCACCTCAAAATCAAATTCTTATAATAGCCATATCCGTCAGATTAATCAAGGATTAGCATCCATTTTGTCCATGAGATATCCAAAGGCTGCATGATTAGTATGCACCCAGAAGGTAAGATATGAATTTTTCAAATGCATAAACCATAGCCAACAGCTCTTGCTTAGTAGCAGTGTAGTTATTTTGTGCCTCATTCAAAGCCTTGCTAGAGTAATATATAGGATGAAAAATCTTCTCCCTTTTCTTCCCAAGTACAGCTCCTAGCTCCACACCACTAGCATCGCACATCAACTCAAAAGCTTTTCCCAATTCAGTCCGACCATAACTGGTGTAGTGATTAGTTGTTTTTTAGCCCTCACAGGCTTCCAAGCATGCTTCGTCAAACACGATCTTTACTTATTTCTCAAGGAGTTTGAATAGAGGGCTTGCAATTTTTGATAAATCCTGAATAAACCTTCGATAAAAGCCTACTTGACCGAGGAAGCTTCTTACACTCCTGAAAAAAATTGGTGGTAGTAGATTTTCAATCATCTCAAATTTTGATTTATCCACCTTAAATACTTTTTTCTGAAACCTTGAGTCTTAGGAAGCTGCCCTCTATAACCATAAAATGGCACTTTTCCCAACTAAGAACGAGATTCACTTTAATGCATCTTTGTAATGCTTTGCCCAAATTAGTTAGGAAATCATCAAAAATGTCACCTACTACAAAGAAATCATCCATGAAAACCTCAAGAGAATCCTCTAGCATGTCTGAGAAAACAAACATCATGCACCTCTGAAACGTAGCGGGGGCATTGCACTATCCAAAGGGCATACATTTAAAAGTAAATATACCATAGGGGCATGTGAAAGTTTTTTTCTCTTGATCTTTAGGTGCTATGGAAATTTTGTTATATCCAAAATACCCATCTAAGAAATAGTATCAGCCCCGAACAGCAGGGCCATCCAGCATTTGATCCATAAATGGCATAGGAAAATGGTCTCGAAGAGTAGCAGCATTCAACTTTTGATAATCCATACAGATCCTCAACCCTGTCACAGGTTATTGTGGTATTAGCTTATTCTTTTCATTCACCACCACTGTCATGCCTCCTTTCTTTGATACACACTGAATTGGACTCACCCATCTATTGTTCGTTATTGGGTAAACAACCCCGATATCCAACCATTTATAATATCCCTTTTTACCACCTATTGCATAAGTGGGTTAAGTCTCCTCTTGTGTTCTGGTTGGGCACACTATCCACCTCTGACTCTATAGGATACAGGAAAATGCCTGGTCGAATACCGATGATATTTGAAATTGTCCAGTCAATTGCTTTTCTAAACTTCATCAAAATATGGACCAAGGTTGTGACCTGTTGATCCACCAACTGTGGCGATATGATGATTGGAAAGGTGTTGTTAGTTCCCAAAAAGGCATACCGTAAATGGCTTGGGAGTGGTTTGAGATCCAAATCCAAGGGCTCTTCAATTGATTATTTTACTGGTTGTGTCACCCTATTTAGTAGGTCTAAGTGTAGCTTTCTTAGCTCATATGAGTATGACCCTACCCCAGTTAAGGCATTTATAGTTTCTTCGTAACCCTCCATGCCTTCACCGTTGTAGTTCATCACTATTTCTAGCAATGGATCGATAAAAAATTTCTCATCAACCTGGGGTTCTTTGACTTAAGCCCATTCAGCCTCAATAATGGAAACCACATTCACATCTCGTGGCTACTTCAAGGATTTACATATGTTGAACGTTACCTCTTTAGTGCTTAACTTAAATTTCATCTCACTTCTCTCAATATCCAATAAGTCTCTTCTAGATGTTAAAATAGTCTACCCAGAATGATGGGCACCTTGAAGTCAACATCGCAGTCGAGGATAACAAAGTCGGCTGGAAAGGTAAGATTGTTCACCTTAACCAGAACATCAAATAGAATTCCTGTTGGTTTCTTAACTGATGGTCAGCCATTAACAACTGCATATTCATTGATTTAGAGGCTCCTAAGCCCAACTGCTTGTAGGTTGCCAAAGGAATCAAGTTGATAGTAGCCCCTAAATCACACAGTTCTCGAGCAAAATCAAAACATTTTGATAGTACAAGGAATAGTGAATGCTCCTGGAACTTATTTATTTTGCACCAAAGATTGGGATGAAATAGCCCCACAATGATGAATATTATCTTTGGGTCAAAAATTTCCCATTCTTTTCTTAGTTACCAAATCTTTCATAAATTTAGCATTATCAGGTATTTTCTCAAGTACTTCTACTAATGGAACATTCACCGAGAGTTGTTTTAACATGGTCATAAACTTCTAGAAGCATCCATCCTCAGTTTTCTTTTTCATTCTTTGAGGGAATAGGGGTGGAGGTTGAGGTATTTTAGATACGTTCTTTGGTTATGTCTTACCCATTTTAATCATAGGGCTCTTTCCCTTATGTGATTCGTTCTCTTTTACTTCACTCAAATCTTCTTTTGTGATTGACGTTTTGGTTGATCTGGTCATTTCTCTAGATGGCTCTGGACCAACCAATAACTTTCCACTGTGTGTGGTGATAGTCATATAATGGTTATGTCCCTTGGGACTAGATTTAGGATCGCTTCCAGTTTGATAATTCAAGGAGGCGAACATCTATCCTAACTGAAACTCCAACTGCAATAACGACACTCTACGTGATGCAACCACTTGATCAATATTAGAAATCTTCCTTTTTATTGCTTTCAAGACTTTACCGAAAGATTCTACTTTCTGAAGTAATGTGGCCAATATTTCTTCCATCCCTAATTTACCAGTTGGTTCCTCATGTTGGCTTGGCTACAAGTAACCTTTATTTTTCTTCTGGTCATAAGTGCCTTTATTCCTCTAATTACTATGCACCCTATTATGATATCGTCGCGCCCATAAAAATATTTTTGTTTGGGTTCCCTGATGGAACCCCCCCCCCTCCCCTAATTTTATGGGTATCTAGCCTCCTTATTGGAGTTTGACTCGATGATATCATACTCGCCTTCTTCATGAGATGCAACACCCTTCACTTTCCCATAGTTTCCACCTAACAATTGTATGGACATCACATCAATCTGCATCCTCAAGTGGGCCACATCCTGGTCTTTTTCTTTCTCTCTTTAACATTACTCTGCCGACATACTATCATTCTTAACGCCACTAGATATTTCAAACTCTCTGGTGTGCTATCCTTTAGTGTTTCTCATTACCATGTCCAACTCTTGGGAAACTTGAGCATAAGTGCATGACACGTAGGACCCTCCATTAATTTCGTCCACATCCAACTTTGAAGGAGCATTAAGAGCATGATAAAACGTTGTCTTCAAATAGTTTTCTCCCTATCCATGTATGGACATTGCTTAATCTTATTATTTAAACATAAATAGACTTCTTGTATGTTTTTACCAGGCTTCTTCCTGAAGTTAGTTATCTCGTCCCTCAATACCAGCACCTTGGGGGGGGGAACCTTTCCAGGAAGGCCTCTTTCAGCTCCCCCAAATTTGCTATGGTCATCAAGTCACACCGTAGCTTCTCCACTTAGTGATAGTGAGAAAAGCCTCAACCTGGTAGCATATTGTCTCACTCCGAGAAAGTTATACGACTTGAAGATGGCTATGAAATTCTTCAAAAGTAGATTTAGGTCCTCACCAGCAACTCCTCGAAATAAACCCTTCATGGTTAGTAGTTGTATTATTTTGCTGGTGATGTTACCTCCCTCAATTGTAGATTATTATTTTGCTAGTTTATGATCGTGATTCGTTTATACATTTCTGGAGCTATTAAAGTTGTATAGGTTACTTTGTTCCAGAATTGTATCTTCAGATGTCAGGTAGGCTATGGTTTATTGATTTTAGACATGTCTTACACGAGAAATAACTATAGTAATTATCCATCCTTGGGTTGGGCTTTCAAGGTTTGGTACCTATGACCCTGGCTACTGTTTTAATCTACTTCTTGGTTATGTTTTGGTGTTGCATTTTTTATTAGGGATTTCCCTATGAACCAACGTGGTCTTGATTGACTCAGGAATATAGATGTCGATATTATTTGGAATGTTAGAGGGTTTTAGACATTAACTAGATGGTTCTAGATTGTTGTACTATCCGAGCATTTACAGGGCCGACATGACTTGTTTGAGCTATTATTGTGGTTAAGCATATCATTATCATGATAACTGGTTTTTATGCATGGCTTTCTACTATTTTATGGCTAAGGACCAATGTAAATGATTTTGAAACCTTGCATGGCCTTGAGGGCCCTTTTCAGTATTATGAGGTTAAAATGAGTATTAAATGATGATTTTACCTATTTTGATGATAAAAGGGATAATGAAGATGTAACCACTATTTTGATATCATACTAAACGTATGATTCCCAAGCGCTATACATTGATGATTTATACTGGTTTTAGAATCAGCGATGTTCGAGCAATGATATCGAGATTACTTTGATTTAGAACCGGTCATGCCCGGGTCCTCATTCATACATTGATATTTTGAGGTTACCATTTCAATTATGAGTATCAAGATAGTATGCAGTGATTCCCACAGTGGACCTTAACGATCTGGGCTAGTCTATGATCGAAGGAGGGGTATATAGTGTAATAGAGGTATATGGGGGAATCCCTTCCATGGATACAGGTATCAGAGGAGGAGCATACATATTTATTTTTAGCATCATATTATATCATTCTGTATATTCTACCTTTGAGTGTTGTTTATGAGTATACTTTCTGGTCATATAGGAGGCCGGGAGGTTTGTATTCACTTGTTTGTATCTCTCCGTCGTATGGGAGGTCGTGGTATTTCTTTTTCTCTTGTTACTGTTCTGATATACTGTTATTGGTTGGGGTTATATCTATTGTGTTCCCTTTATGCCCCTTTATTTTTATACTTGTAATAGTTAGCCTTTCTTCTTATTCTCATTATCTGAGGTTACCGGTATATAAGCACTTCTGTATTTTATTTATAACTTATTAGTTGAGCATAATTCAGGTGTGTTCTCTCCTCTGTTTTCTTGAATCTTCTATATTTTTAGCTAGTTTTCAAGGATATATATTTGTCTTTATCCTGTTAGCAAACTTCTTTTATTTGATCTACTTGTTTGACTTCCGTGATCTATTTTTCATATCTGTCTATTTACTGCTTTTATTTCTTATATGAGACTAGTCGACCGATGATGCCTAATGGGTTGCCATATCGCTTTCCTTTTATTTATGTTATATCTTCCACTTTAGCTATATTCTATCTTTACGTATGGGTATTTTGCCTACGGTGGGATGCAGTTGTCATCATGACCTAAGAAATCGGTTCATGACACACAAATACAAGGTAAAGTCGAGTCCCCTATGTAAGTCTGCCAACCTTACGCTCCCAAGTAGCTCACAACATGTTGATAGGAACTCATATGCCTCATCACTCTTTCCATCCTAAAACTGAGCTGAATCCACCTTTCTAAACTTTTTATACTTGCCTACTCCTTATCAAACCAGGTTACTTCCAACTCCTGGGGCTCCCACACCCTGTAACTACACTTTATTATCTCTGTGAACCAATGGTAACTACTACACCGGATTATGCCAAAATGAAATCTACTGCTGGTCTGGGGTCTAGGACCCCAATCTATCCTATGACCTTTGGGGTGTACCAATCACACCCCTACTTAGTGAAAAACCCCTTTAATACTCCTAAAACCCGTAATAAGGTGTCCTAAATTAGTGGTATCATAGTAATATTTGGGGGTACCTACCCCTCATCAACAATCTCGGGCTTTGGGGAAGCTACTCTACCCTGTCCCTTCATTGGTGCTGAGTCTCTGGCTCCACCTCTGCCCTGATCTTGGCTTGACCCCACCCTTACCTCAATTCAGTGCCTCATTAATTGGAGCAGGGTTGGCCTTACCTTTGACTACATCTCTCTCCCTTACAATCTATCACAATATAAACAACAGCTCAATACCCAAATGGACAAATAACGTAAGATAGGAACGAAAGAATGAAAGAAAAGGTTTTCCTATAAGTTTCATAGCCTCTTGAAGATAAGTAAGGGACCTTCCCTTAGTCAAATATAATAAAGAAAAAAATCAAGCTTGGACCTTTCCTAAGTCAAATATGGATTAATGATGAGAAAATATAAACAATGATAGACATATTGTTATTTTTAAAATCAGGTTGAAAATCAGCCCCAAAAAGACAAACCGAGGCATAAGGGTAAACTTAAAATTCTCTTCAAAAATCATGTTACCCATATTTTGGAGATCTTCAAAATACCTAATCAAGGTTTCCTCCAAAACCCCCAAATTTACACTTTGAAATCAATAAATTTGATATTAAAATCATGAAATAATCAATGGATAACAAAGAATCAATGATTAAAAAGCTTATCCAAGAGTTTTCCTTCAAAATTTTTAAAATACCCCAATATGAGTTTGCAAGATCCAAAAATGACAAATGGGTGAAAAACAACATAACAATGAACTTTTAAGTCATTGGAGCTAGCATAGCTATGCGATCACAATCCTTATGGACACGATCACAATGATCAAAATTTCCCTTCTATGCGATCACAACCAAAGTCAATGCAATTGCAACCAAAGTTAATGCGACTGCAGTGCAGTCCCAGGTCAGCTATACCAGGTGACAGCAATAGAAAAATGCTCAAAAATGTAAATTTCGAATAGACTCTTGAAATTCATTCGGAATCCCGTGAAAACAAAGTATATATGTTATTCCACTAAATTTGATATTCTAAATCAATAAAAATACAAAGCTAAGGTCTTCTTACCCAATATCCTCCATGACGAATAAAAATAAAAAAATTACTTAAAATCATCAAATTGCCCTTGGAACCTCTAGAAAATCATATGAATCTTCTCCTATACTAAAAATGACCTCCTGAATAACGGAATTGATAGAATTTAAATCCAAGCGTTTGATCATTAAATATTTACAAAAGTCAAACTTTGTTTGTAACAACCCGTCCTTTAACACCTAGAGACGTTAGCAGAAATAACATCTTTGGACGGTATTGCCACTAAGTGTAGCTAATACGATAAATATTCTAACGGATTAATATATATACATATATATATATTCCTCAAGATTAAAAGAAGTAATATTAAAAGTCTCAAAAGTTAGAAGTCAACTAACATTTTCAAAAACCGGAGGTCAAACATCCTCCAAAAATCCCAAATATCCAAATGTAAATAGTTCAACAAAACTAA
>JBDJHY010179944.1:0-12111 GCA_039654485.1 Withania somnifera
TTGACTGTTTCTCCTGCTATGCATATTTACGGGTTTGGGCTGGAAGTTGATATTCCTTCCTAATGATTATTCCATCATTTGACATTTGTAAAATAGTACGTGGGATTGGTTCCCTCCACAGATTCTCCGACCTAGGTCACTACGTTGATGCCCACGGTGATGCGTAGCCTGGATGGAGGGGTATACCAGGGGAGGAAGGGTAAGTATATGGATATAGATATTTTATGGATGTTCTTCACGTCCTGGCGGGACCCAATTTATATATACATGGTTCTGCAGTGTCATGGGTCACCGAGGAAGAAACGTATGGGTATTGGGGTATCATGTACACCCCTTAGGCAACACTTTCTGGTTACCGATTGTTAGTGTACTTTTGAGATTTATCTGGCAGTGTCTGTTCGTAGTTTCATCTGGGTATAATTTCACAGAGGATCCAGGTAAGTGGCACAGAGTTTGACTATTTGTGAGTTGATTATGCCAGTTTATAATTGTCTTGTTTTGTAGTGGTTGCTTTTTTACTTTGTTTATGCTTATAGCTATTCAGTCGGCCTATGCCTACTGAGTACCCGTTGTTGTTGGTACTCACGTTACACTTCTGCATCCTTTTGGTACAAATCTGGGCACGAGTCTGCAGCGAGGTCGAGGTTGAGCCAGATAGAGTTGTGCTGTTTCGAAGATACGGTGAGCATCAGGCGTCCTTGCTACTTCCGCGATCTTCTTCTGTGTTGGAGTTGTTCCATCTATGACTTAGGATAGTTTTTGTATATATATATTGAGTCATGCAGACTTGTATTCTGTTCTGGTTATATTCACTTATAGTAGCTCATCGATCATAACACCAGGTTTTGGGAGGTGTGTTTGTGTTGAGCTGTCTCTTCCTTCCTTCCGGGTTTCTCTTTGGTATTGCAGGTACTAGCCCACTGTTACTAGCTCTGGGCCACGGATTAGACTTGTCTACAGGTGAGGCGTAGACGCCATCACTTTTCGAGTTTTGGATCACGACAATTCTCATCCAATATAACTACACAAATATTAAAACACGCACAACCCGAGATTATAACTTTGGTTTTCATTTAACAGCCATAAGAAATTAATATACATTTGTAATTTTGCTAATATCGCAGTGACTGCAAAGTTTGCTAATAGGGTGTGGTGGAAATCCAAATTGAACCCTTACGTGCTATTACAGATGGGGTTTAAAGTATAGTGTTATCGTCAAAATTATTTCACAACACTTCTATATTATTACATAACCATTTCAATGATTCTAAGTTCCTCAATAATATAATGGATGCATGTTCCCTCAAAATCGCCCTAATACGAAAAGAAATATCATAAAATAAATTATAAATATATAGTATTGGTCAATTTAAATTGCTATTATCTTATAAAATAAATTTATTTAAGTTTAAAGTGCTATTTTGTTTTTGCAATTTGGTTTTCAAATAAATTCTTTACTCATAATTTTAGATGGTCAGAATGGGTAAAAAGTTATACACACAAAATATGAATTACAGTTTGATGAGAGAAGTGTATTTTTCAGGAAAGAAATTATACAAATTTTGACCATTTACATAATACTTTAAATATTTAATTTTGGAGAAATGTGTATAACTAATGAAACCTTGAACTCTTTTATATTCAAATAACTACATTCCTAGTTTAGATGTTTATGTAAAAAGAAAAATTATACACTAATTACTCATTTTATTTATATAAAGCCAAAATTATTAACTAATCATTTTATCTATATAAAGTAACACTTTTATTTAACTTTAAAGTCCCTCTATATTAGAACTCATACATAGTGTATCAAATGAGTTAATAAGTAAAGATTTAGACGATTTCAAAGCCAGAAATATCAGAGTACTTTAAAGTAAAAAATATATTCAATATGAAATCTATTAATTTAGAATTTTTAAAATATCGGTGAAAAAAAAGGAAAAATGTATAAAGTGAGAATCCCAATACCTCTAAGTAAAATAACTCAACAATCAATCAAGAGTATCATTGTCTTCTTTTTGCATTGATGCCAACAGATAATATTATATCAATTTTAAAAAATATATACATAAAATATTTAATTTTATTAAAAATTCACAAATTCACGTGATCTGCTTTTAATACATATATTGCTTCTGCATGCAACGTTATTTACTAAAGGGACTTCGCATTTTTTAATGAATGGGCTCATACATATAGTCTAATGATTATATAAAAAGGAAGATTTAGTAATTAGAGTTTTAGTTAGTATAAAAGTTCTAAATAAAAACAATTTTGATGAGGTAAAATTTAATCGACTTTAAAATCCAAATATCAAAACTTCGTAAAAAACTTAAATAAGAAAAAATAATTATATATTTTGAAGTTCTAAATATTAATAAATTTATTAAATCATGATATTGTAGCACATCATGCATTCTCCTTATATAACGAATATAATTTTTTAAAAAATATATAAATTTCATAAAAAAATATGATAGAATTAAAAATTATTTCGCGTAATAGCTATTTACAAATTAAATTAAGATATTTCACAACTGTGTTATGATTTTATAAAGTTTGATGGACTATAATCAAATGATTCCATTATAACTGCATGGAACTCCTTGAAGATTGTTGTTGCGCCCAAAAGCACACACAAGTGTACGTGATTTTTGTAAGTAATACAATGATTCTCTTTTAAGCTGGATTTTCGTGTCCACAAGGACTTCTTTTTGTTAGCGAAAATCAGTTTTAATAATATTTGTAAATTAAATAAGTGCGAGAACCAATTAAATAAAGTGGAGTTTGATTATAAACAAAAATGTAAGAATTAGCAAACACATTAACAAATACAATTACTTGTTGTAAACAATATCAGAGAAAAATCCATGGCTAAAGCTCGTATCATATTTATGTCTAGCTACACTCTTTTGCCGGTTTAGTTGATTATGAGGTTAATTCTATACTTATGGTCTTCCAAGTCTATAGTTACCTATTTACATGCAATCCTACTTCTATGTTCCCATGAGTAAGACTTAACATGTAAATGATTTATTTATCTTTCCATTTTTTGAATCAAGTGAGGCGAACTAGGTATATTCCTATCCTAGACGTCAATCTATATTTTGTTTTACCAATTGAATGATCTCACTCCTCAAAATTCACATTCTAACTCATACGTTCCTCTTCCAAGTTCTACACAAGCATATAGATTTATCCAAGGTTCATGACTCCTTAGAATAGTAAAATAAGATTTTGAGAACAACAAAGTATGATAATCAACAATAAACCAACTCTAAACTAAGCTAAACAATCATGGATCATGACCTCAACACTAGAATGAGTAGTCACTCATAATCTTACAAAGAATCATAAAAAATGAGTTCATAATGTAAAAATTACAAAAACTAAAAAATAAAACAAAACCCTAAGTGTAGGCTTTTCCTTTTGATTTTTTCTCCGACGTGTTTTGATCCAAAGATATTTTAAAAAATGGCTAAGTTCTATTTATATATGCCTTAAAATCGTGCCCCACAAGTCCAACAAGTATTAGGATTAAGTTTTCCACTCAAACTAGGACTAGAAGAGCCAAAATTAACTGGCTTAGGTGCATTGTGCCTCTTAGTGCGCCTCTCCTGCTTATTTTTCACTCTCTGTAGTTTACCTTGGGCATGATGCACCACCAATAGAGCTACCTGCCGGAGTGTGCAAAACATTGCACTTGCAACTCGCTTGGAACTCCTTCAATGCTCCTACTTCGTACTTGCTCGAAATCACTTACAAAGATTCTCCTTTAACTTTCTTATTGACTTATTTATCAACATATATCAATAAAAATTGAAAATATACTCCAAAACAATCATGAATACTCCAAAATCACCCACAACAACAAAACATAATCAAATGATGCCAAACTAATAAAGGCTAAGCTAGTCATCTCGTCTTGAGTTTTCGTAATTATTGTGCTTCATGTTGAGATTGAATCTTGATTACATCATCTTAATAACTCAAACAAATCTTCAAATAGGTGCTAAAAAAGGATCCATTCCTCACCATTAATTTCCCACAAGCAAATCTCCATATCTCGGAAACAAGCAAACATAAACTTAGCTAGTTTTCACTAGTTGCACTTGTGTATTTTTCTCCTTCTTCTATTGACCTTGGTGGCTTGTGTCCATCATTAAGTAGCCTAAAATTCATTCCCAAAAGCATCCTACAAAATATCACCATAAATATTAGGTCATTCATATACAAAACTCAAACTAAGTACACTAAAACACGCCTAAACTAGCCTGATTGGAATAGTTAACCCGTCTAAACTTTATTCTTCTATTTTGTCTATTTTTTGAACCAAATACAAATTAAACATTATAAACATGACATTTAACATATATTTACATCATTACTCTCATTTAATCTTGCAAATACACATAGTTATCTTCAAAACTAACCTAAAAGGTACATCGATAATGATACCTAATTGTATAAATACGCGTAAGATCACTACCCCATACTTAAAGCCTTGTTCTTCCTCCAAAAACTCATTAAAATCATCACAATTAAGATAATACACTAACATCACTAATTAAAATAGGAAACTCAAGCTAGAACTACAATCACTAACCTAGTTAGCAAGTATACGACAAGCATGATGTATTAGCAATTCAAAACATATGAATACTACTTTGAAATCTCCTATCCTCAAGACCGGCTCTTAAAATTAGAAAACTCATGCATATTTACTCAACATTAAATAGATCACGTATCTTTCATCAAACATGTGCCCTCACAAGCAAGAGAGTTACCCAATTCACTCATAATTATACAATTTATCATAAAATGGGTATAAGAGTCAAATTTTGCTCACTCCCCTAAAGAATTCATAAATTACACATGATGACCCATAGTCTTGCCCTTAGTGTAATACTCTACTAATTTAAGAATGTACAAATTCAAGATAAAGTAGGACTTTACAGGGTTGTAATGTTAAGGGAAGCGTATGAACTATTTAGCTAAAAATAGTGACTAACATTTTGGGCGCTTTAATACATTACTTATCATTAAGAGCTTTCTTCAAACATCTTTCTTACACCATTTTTATTACCCTAAACTTTATTTGTTTTGCCCTCTATCTTTAAGTAAGTTCACATCTCGACATTAGGGAGTATTTTCATTCAACACATGATTTATTATTCAATGAATTTTATCTTTATATTACTTCTCACAAATTGCATAAACTTATACACCAATAGCTACACTTGAGGGCTCTCAATTAACTCATTTTTTTCTCCCACTTACTGCTCCTTTTTCACTTTTATTTTTCAATTAAAGCACTTAGGAGCTTGGGTCAAATTCATGGTCTATGAAAAAAATAAAATAGGCTACATATCAAGATATAAAGGCTCAACAGAGTTAACTAAGATCATACATTAAAAGTAGATAAAAAAGAAATAAAATTGGCTATCAAAGAAGGCCTATATCATTTCCTAAACTTAACATTCCTGATTTCGTTTTTCAAACACACCGGGCA
Organism: Withania somnifera; assembly: GCA_039654485.1. Taxonomy (NCBI): domain Eukaryota; kingdom Viridiplantae; phylum Streptophyta; class Magnoliopsida; order Solanales; family Solanaceae; genus Withania; species Withania somnifera. The sequence goes on from JBDJHY010179944.1 coordinate 5,516, forward strand.
AGTTCTGGACATCAGTATGCAACAAGAAATATACAAAACCTTACTCACTTATGGTACATATTCAACTAAAGAAGGATCACTATAGATTCTCAACAAAGGAATTGTAAGAATTCAATTTTAAGTTAAAACACACAAAAGTCAGATAAATGAGTTCAAGTGTCTCAAAAGTAGACATTTATACTAAATCTTCTCATGTTTTACAATTTAAAACAACTTTCACCATGTAATCAATTATAATCTAACAAGAGCACTTAGTTAACAATTAGTAAAATGGTTCAATTTTTTTTTGTAATGACTAATTTCCCCTCACGATGTTCGTCATCCATCCATCATCAGAAAAAGTCCCTAAACTATGACTAATAAAATTAAAAATTACTCAAAGAAAAAAAACTCAATTCTCGGGGCACCTCTCAGAAAAGAACCAAAAAGAAAAACCAATGGGTGGATGAAGTGTGCTTTTACCTACATACCCAACAAAAAAAAAAACTAACAACTACTAAAAGAAAATCTTTTTAAATTTTTTGACAAAACCACAAATCCTATAGCACACTTCATCCTAAATAAATAGAGGAAGGATTTACCACCCCATACTTAAAGTCATACTTTGTCCCCAAAGTATATACTAATCAAGATCAAGGTCAGAAATACTCCCTGAGGCTTTTAGACCTAACTAGCATACAATCCTCACAGGGTTTGGAAGACCTCCCCCCCCCCCTCCCACTTCATTCCTGCCATGCATTTAACTTAGATTTTGGTACTTAGACTTTCCCTCAACTTGTGAACACAAAACAAAAATAAAAATCAAAGGTGATAATAATAAAAAAAAATACTACCTTAACTTGAATTGCCTAGCCTCTCGTACTTTTGCGCCCTTTCAGGTCCCATCTTCTCCATTTTTTCACCATCACATAGTTAACATCAAACCCAATTCTTTTTCTCACACTTACTCCCTTTACAAGGTCATACGCAGCAATTCAGGCTTAGCTTTCGAAAATTTCAGCAACTTAGGCATTATAGTGGGAGTGTCAAAGAAAGTTATTGAGAGCTTAATTCCTTGTCCCCACACTTATTCACTTTTTTTGTTATGATCATGCATAGGTATTTGTAGTGGAAAGGTGGATTGAGTGCTTGATACATCGAAATTTAACTTTTTCATCATTCACCCTTGGGTTTGCTCTCATAGAGTTAGAGCACCTCCAGTTGCAAAAAAATGGATCCCCTAATATGAATAGTACCCTGTTATCTAAATAAAAATCAACAACTATAAAATCAGAAGAAAGAATGAATTTATTAACCTCAATGAGAACATCCTTTATGATCCATTCAGGCTTCACCACAGACTTGTCAGCCATTTGCAATGTCACCTTGCTTGATTTTGGTGCACCTAATCCAAGTGTTTTCAACAAAGATAGGGGGTACCAAGTTAACTCTTTTCCCCAAATCACTGCATGCTTGCACAACATCATTATCATCAATTTGTATGTGGAGGGTGAAAATCCTAGGGTCTTTCAGCTTTTGTGATATCTTGTTTGTAACCACAGAGCTACACTTTTCAGTGAATGACACAGTTTCTATATCACAAATCTTTACTTTATTTTCCCTCATATTTTTCAAATACTTTGTATTCTTCAACAATATCCTATTAAACATCAATTAGAGAAAGATTGATATGTAGTTCTTTGAACATGTCAAAGAACCTTCTGAAAGCTGCATCATTTTGTGGTTTCTTGAAACTTTGTGGGAAGGGTGGTGGTGGACTCATTGTTTCTATAAGATAATAAGTTGGGTACTCAAACTTCCCCTTCTCCCCAACCCCGTTATCTACAACCTTCTTTTTCTTTTCAACTCAGTTTGCACCACCTCATGATTTCTTTTTTGGGGTGCATCAATCAACTTTATACTAGACCTCAAGGTGATTAATTACCTGTTTTGATTTCTCAGTATTTGCAGGAAAACCATCTTGGGGTCTCATATTTTGATCTAAAGCTAACAGACTCATCTGCTTTATCAAGTCTGCTATCATCTTTACCTGATCTGATAACGTTTTTACATAATTTTATATCAATTGTGTCTGACTAGAGAATATATGCTTCAAAATATCTTCTACACTGCTTGATTGAGCCTATTGCTGCAAACTTAACTTTGGCCCTGATGTCCACACTTGTAAAGTTAGGCTGAGTCTTTCAATTTTTGTTATAGAAGTTGCAAAAGTTTTAGTTTCTCTTTTTTACATGTCCCACAAAATTTACGACTTTGATTGGCTCCATATAGAGCTGAATAATAATCACTAGCACCACATACCTCACACCAAGATTGCACTTGTTGAACCTATACAGGTTGAACATCATTAGTTGGGGCTTGGACTTGAGCCATGCTCAACTTGTTAAACTAGATCATCATCTAATTCTGAATGCTGGACAACTGTGCACCTAATGTTGTAATTGCATCAACTTTTAATGTGCCTGCAACTTTCTTCACTGCAACTCTGGAGGCATCACTTTGCCAAGTCGGGTTACTCTCTGTGCAATTTTATCTAACAAGGCATACGATTCATCATATATTTTCTCAAGAGCTTGACCAATAGTAACTGATTCTAACAAATTTTTGTGCGTGGGTCGATACTTTCAACAAAGGTGTAAGTTAATACCTCATTACTCTGTTGATGGTGAGGGTAATCTCAAAGCAACCCTTTAAATCGCTCACATACTTGATTTAAATTTTCTTCAGGCTTTTTCTGGAAACTAACAATCTCACTTTGAAGCTTTGCCGGTTTGCCTAAAAGGAAGAACCCGGTGAAGAACTTTCTTGCAAGATTGTTCCAAAATATAATGGAACTTACAGGCTCAACATTCAATCATTTTTTTCTTCTCCTAACAGTGAGAACGAAAAAAGTGTCAGCCTCACATAATCTTCATAAACTCCAATTGGGATGAATATCTCACTGATCTCTAGAAAATTTTAAATGTGGACCTGTGGGTCCTTATGCGGTAGACCAGTAACCTGTCCACTGGTGTGCAATAACAACACCATATTCTGTTTGAGCTTGAATATACCTCAGGTTTCGATTTTCGGATGACGGAGGTAGCATTAGTGACGGGTGGGATTAGCACTTCGCGTACAGGCCTTGATACCGCCATAGCTTCAAGAACAACCTTAGCCTATTGATTTTGCTCAATTTGAGGTATAGGATAGAGAAGTGTTGCTTCTTTTCTTAGAGAGTGCAAACGTCGCTCAGGTTCGGATCTAGATCAACCAAGTCCTTATCCCTTGCTATCTCGACACAAAAAAAATCACTGTACCACAAGATGAGAGCTAAGACCAAGATCAGTAACACTTAAACAACAAAACCACAAAATTGAAAACTAGATTTTACTAATCTTAACAAGTCCCCGATAACAACGCTAAAAACGTATTGCACCCAAGTGCACACACAAATGTACGTGATCTTCTCAAGTAATACCGTGACTTTTATTAGAGCTGAGATGTCGTACCCATATAGACTCTGTTGTTAGCGAAAATAAATTTTAATGATGTTTGTAAATTAACTAAGTGAGAAAACTAACTAAATAAAGTGAGGGTTAATTATAAACTAAAATTTAAGAACTAGCAAACGCAATTTCTTATTGTAAACAATATTAGAGAAAATTCAAGGGTTAAGGCTCATGTCATATTTATGTCTAGATATACACTTTTACCGGTTTAGTTGATTATCTTGGTTGTTGATTATGGGGTTAATTCTATAACTATGGTCTTTTGAGCCTATAGTTATCTATTCACATGCAATAGTACATCTATGTTCCCCTGTGTAAGACTTGACATGTAAACGATTTAGTTATTTTTTAAAATTTTTGAATCAAGTAAGGCGAACTAGGTATATTCCTATCCTAGACGCAAATTTATATTTTATTTTACTAATTGAATGATCTCACTCCTCAAAATCCACATTCTAACTCATATATCCCTCTTCCAATTTCAGCACAAGCATATAGATTTATTCAGGGTTCATGACTCTTTAGAATAGTAAATTAAAATAAGATTTTTGAGAACAACTGAGTATGATAATTAAAAATCAATTAATTTTAAATTAAGCTAAACAATAAAGGTTCATGACCTCAATCCTAGAATGAGGGTTTTATCCACTCATAGTCTTACAAAAAATCATAAAAAATGAGTTCATAATGTAAAAATTACAAGACCTAAAAGATGAAAGAAGAACCCTAGGTATATAGCCTCTTTTCCTCTTGATTTTCTCTTACGTGCTTTTATCCAAATGTATGAAAAAAATGGTTAAGTTCTGCTTATAGAAGCCTTAAAATCGTGTCCCATAAGTCCCATAGGTATTAGGATTAAAATTTTCACTTAAACTAGGACTAGAAGAGCCAAAATTCACTGGCTTAGGTGTGTTGCGCCTCTCAATGCACCTCCCCTGCTGATTTTTCACTAGCTGTAGTTTACCTTGGGCACGCCGCGCCACCCATAACACCACCTTCCCAGGTGTGCAAAACATTGCACTTGGAACTCCTTCAAAGCTCCTACTTCGTACTTGCTCAAAATCACTTCCAACGCTTCTCCCAACCTTTATTCTTGACTTATTTATCAATATATATCAGTTAACATTGTAAATGTACTCCAGCACAATCATCAACACGCCAAACTCAACCACAACATGCCAAACATAATTAAACTATGTCAAACAAGCAAAAGCTAAGTTAGTCATCTTGTCTTGAGATTTCTTTGTTATTTTGCTTCATGTTGAGCTTGAATATTGGTTCCATCATCTTAATAACTCATACCAAGCTGCAAATATGTGCTAAACAAGGCTCTGTTCCTCACCATTAAGTCCCCACAAGCAAATCTCCATAGCTCGGAGACAAACAAACATAAGCTTAGCTAGTCTTCACTAGTTGCACTTGTGTTGTTTACTCCTTCCTCAGTTGACCTTGGTGACCTGTGTACATCATTATGTAGCCTCAAAATCATTCCCAAAACATCCTACAAAAGCTCACAACAAATATTTGGCCATTCAATATACAAAATTCAAACTTTATCTCTATTCATGGATAAAAAGAATATTTCTTTGTTTTAAATTTTATTACCTCAAATAACCACTGATGTTCTTATTTAGTATTGTCGGACACAGTCTTTCACATTTGGTTAAAGAAAATCGGAAATATTAGATATATATAATTTTAATATCTCAACTTAATTTTTTTTCTTTCTTGCCCGGATTTGGTCTAATTTATTGTAGGATCTCTTTCACAAGGTGGTGGATATATAATCAAGTCCATCTCTCAAATTTTATCTCTAATAATACATAAACACATACGAATTCAGTGGCGAAACTCAATTCTCAAATTTAACTCTTGATTAGTTTTCCTCAAATGGAATCTTTTCATCAAATGGAGTCACTCTTTGCCAGTGTAATTCATGTGTTCCCCCTCTTGTGATTCTAGAAGAAGTCTTCCTGTTCCAACCAATATTTCAGGTAACAATTTTAATTTGGACATTCATCTACTTGTCAAGCTTGCTTATATTTCTGTTGACAACATTATGGAAGAGTACCCCTTTGGTACTAGGTGGGTTGACAAGTACTAGTTGTTATCATGGGATATTGCTGACAAAGTACTACTTCCGGAAACTAACTTACTTACATTATCCATTAGAAAATGTTAACTGGGATCCTACTGAGAAAATTTTAGAGAACAAAGGATGATTTTGATCAAACAAATTTTAAAATTTGTCCGTATGGCACAAAACGTTACACCTAATGCTGTAAACTGGGCCGGTCCGGTTCGGTCTGGATCAACTATTCTTGGACCGATTGGGTTCTGATTTGGTCCGGGCTTCCACTATTCCAGTTTGGGTCAAAATGGACCGGTCCAATTAGGTCCAAAATGCTTGATTCGGACCGGCCCAATCCATGTGAGCAGTGTCTGGTCCAACCCGTTGTGATTAGTAATTTTATTTTACAAAAGATAAAATTAAATACATTTAACTAATACGAAATATATTTATATAGTTTAAATTTAAAACTAGTACGGATATGCAAGAGTTATTAATAATATTACATATAAAAATATATAAAAATGAAAACTAACGAGTAATGATATATACTAAATATGCTAAGTTACAAACGATATATATGAAATTTACTAAAGGTATATACCATAATATAAATATATTTATATATTATATATACAAAAAGATATACACATACTAAGAAAGTATATATATATCTATATCTATATATATATAGATATTAAATATTTAAATATATTAAAAATACATACTAATAAGTAACGACATATACAAGTAACTATATAACAAAGGTATGTACTATATTTTAACAATATATATTATATATTAAAGATATCTTAAATATATTAACAATATATACTCTATATTACAGATATATTAGATATATTAACATTATACTACATATATATGTATAGTTATATATTATATATTAAAGACATATTAACAATATATACTGTATAATAAAAATATCAACACATATATACTATACATTAAAGATATATTTGACATATTAACAATATACTACATATATATAGTTATATACTATATATTAAAGATGT
>JBDJHY010179955.1:0-12111 GCA_039654485.1 Withania somnifera
GAGGGATTTCCCATTAATTAAGTGGGGAAATTATGGCAACAAATCTTAGTCTACCACAGCAGAAGCTCCTTCAGGCCACCAAAACCAGTAGGGTACCACTTTTAGCACTGATGGTGGTGGCTAGCATCAAAGTCGTTTATATGCCCTTGGTTCTCGAAAGAACCAGGAAGACTCTCCAGGTGTAGTCACTGGTATGTTATAGGTCCATTCCCTTGATGTTTATGCTTTATTAGATCCAGGGCTACCTTATCATTTGTTACCCTTTTTGTTGTTGTGAAATTCTGAGTCAGTCCCAAAACTCTCTTAGAGCCCTTTTTGGTTTCCACCCCATTAGGTGAGTCGATCATGGTAGAAAAAGTATATAGAACTTTTCTAGACTCAGTCCTCCATAAAGTCACCTTAATTGATCTAGTCAAACTTGACATGACAGATTTTGATGTCATCTTAAGCATGGATTGGCATTATTCATGCTATGCTTTAGTTGATTGCAGGACCTAAGTGGTCAAATTCCAATTTCCTAATGATCCAGTCTTAGAGAGGAAAGGCAGTCATTCAGCACCTAGGGGTCATTTTATCTCCTACCTTAGAGATATAAAACTTATCTCTAACGGGTGAATTTATCATCTTGTTTGAGTTAAGGGTACTAAATCCCAGACCCCAACCCTACAGTTAGTCACCATAGTGTGTGAATTCCTAATAGTTTTCTGTAGGGACTTACCTGGAGTCCCTCCAGATAGGAAAATAGACTTTGGGATAGACCTTCTTCCTAACACACAACCCATATCTATTCCTCTATATAGAATAGCCTCGGTAGAGCTCAAAGAGCTAAAAGATTAGCTAAAGGACCTTTAAGACAAAGGCTTCACTAGGCCTAGTGTATCCTCGTAGGGTGCACCAATTTTGTTTGTCTGTAAGAAGGATGGGTCACTCAGAATGTGTATATATTAGGGTCAGCTAAACAAGGTCACCATCAAGAATAAATATCATATTCCCATAATCGATGACTTGTTTAACTAGATTTAATATGCCCGTTTATTTTTCCAAAATAAACCTCAGACTGGGGTACCATCAGCTCAAGTATGACATACCAAACATAGCCTTCAGAACGCGTTATGGTCACTTTGAATTTATGGTTATGCCATTTAGACTTTGACTGCTTCTATAGCTTTTATAGACCTTATGAACAGAGTGTTCAAGCAGTACCTTAACATGTTTATGATTGTGTTCATAGATGATATTCCGGTCTACTCTAGAAGCGAGGCAGAGCATGCAGAAAAATTGAGGATTTTCTTGTAGACCCTTTAAAACTAATTGTTGTATGAAAAGTTCTCTAAGTATAAATTTTGGTTGAGGTTAGTTGCCTTTCTAGGACATGTAGTTTCTGGTGAGGGTGTTCAAGTAGATACCCAAAAAATAGATGCGGTAAAAGAACTGGCCCAAACCCACCTCTCCTTCCGACATTTGGAGTTTCTTGGTCTAGCTGATTATTATCAGAGATTCATTGAAGGTTTCTCATTTATTGTTGCACCTTTGTTAAGGTTAAATTAGAAAAAGGTGAAATTTTAGTTGTATGATATTTGTGAGAAGAGTTTCCAAAAACTGAAAGATAAGTTGACGTCTGCCCAGTGTTGACCCTACTAGATGGCACATATAGCTTTGTGGTGTTGTTATGCATCTAGTTTGGGCTTGGTTGTGTTCTAATGCAGCATGGTAAGGTGATAGCTTATGAATACAAACAACTTAATACTCATGAGAAAAATTACCCCACTCATGATCTTGAATTGGTTGCAGTTGTTTTTGCTTTAAAGATTTGGAGACACTATTTGTATGGTACACATGTGGATGTGTTTACAAACCACAAGAGCTTGTCGTATGTATTCTCCTAGAAAGAGATAAATCTTCTCAAAGAATGTGGTTAGAACTTCTTAAATATTATGACATAAGCATTTTTTACCATCCGAGCAAGGCAAATATTGTTACTAATACCTTAAGAAAACTATTTAGGGCAATGTGGCACATGTTGAGGGTGAAAGGGATGGGTTAGTTAAATATGAACATCGGTTTTCTCATTTGGGTGTTTGTCTGGTTGATACAAATAATGGTAGTGTGACAATGTAGGATGCGTCAGAGTCATCCTTGTTAGTGGAGGTGAAGAAGAAGAAAAATAGTGACACTATATTGATGAAGCTTAAAGAAGTTGTTCTTATAAAGCAAATTAAAGCTTGGTTTGGGGGAGATGGTGTGCTTTGCTTTCAAGGTAGATTATGTTTCCCTGGTATGGATGGGCTGCGATAGATAATTCTAATTAAATCCGATAGTCCCAAGTATTTGATTCACCTCAGTTCCTCCAAAATGAACAGAGACTTGAGAGAAGTCGATCAGTGGATGGTATGAAGAGGGACAGAGAAGATTTTGTAGCTAAGTGTCCCAACTATCAACAAAGTATAGATTTAACATAAAAAATTGGGAGGTGTGACCCAAGAGTTGGAGATTTCAGCATGGAAATGGGATGTAGTGAAGATGGACTTTATTGTGGGTTTGCCTCGTACCAATAGAAAACATGATTCTATCTAGGTGATTGTGGACAGAGTAAACAAGTCAGTCCACCTTTTATATGTTAAGGCTTTATATTTGACGGATGATTATGCCAGGTTGTTCATTTAGGAAGTTGTGAAGTTCTATGGTACTCCTTTGTCCATTATTTTAGATAGAAGTACCCAGTTTGCCTCTAAGTTTTGGAAGTCATTCCAGAAGGACATGGGCACCAAGTAGTTCTTAGCATCACTTTTCATCCCCATACTAATAGCCAGACAGAGCATATAATTTAGACCTTAGAAGATATATTGAGCACTTGTGTGCTAGATTTTAAAGGTAACTAGGATGACCACCTTGCTTTGGTTGAGGTTTCTTCTAATAACAGTTACCATGCTAGCATTTTGATGGCTTCCTATAAAGCCTTATATGGGAGGAGGTGTAGATCTCCCATTGGTTGGTTCGAGTTTGGTAAGGTAGCCTTGATAGGACTAGATTTGGTGCATGATTCCACGAAAGAAGTTCATCTTATTAGGGAAAGGTTAAGGGTATCCCAAAGTTTAGAAAAGTCTTATGTAGATGTAAGAAGGAGAAACCTTGAGTTTGCATCAATGATTGGGTGTTCTTGAAAGTGTCGCCTATGAAGGGAGTTATGAGATTGGTGAAGAAGGGGAAGCTCTTAAGAAAAGTGAGTAAAGTGGATTATGAGATAGACTTACCTGTAGAGTTGGCCTCAGTCCATCCAATCTTTCATGTGTCCACGTTAAGAAAGTGTATAGGAGATCTTTCGCTTGTTGTGCCGCTAGACAGTGTGGGTGTCAAGGATAGCCTATCCTATGACAAAGTACTAGTTTAGATTCTTGATAGGTAGGTTTACAAGCTTAGATATAAAGAGGTAGCATAAGTCAAGTTCCTCTGGAGCAACCAGTTAGTGGAATGAGCTACGTAAGAAGCCGATGCAGATATGATGTTATATATTCCCACTTGTTTCCTATAAATCTCAGCTCATCTTAAGGTAATCGTCTCAAACTCTATTCTTTAGTCACCTACCTCAGACTCCATATGTCTTGTCAGTTTATAATAAGGTCTTGTATACAAAATAGAAATTTGCATAATTATCATGCAATCATTTCTTGACCATTCATTTCTAAATCGACACTCATTTTTAGCTACATCGACGCTAATTTCATACTTAACATAGTATTTAGTTCTTTAACAAAGTTTCAGGCTAGTCCCATCAACACAAGTTAGATTTATTTATCCCCATTCTTTATTCGTGGATGACTGATCCCAAGGGGGAGATATTGTAAGGCCCCATACTCATTTAGTGCTTAAGGATTAGTTTAAACTAAGTTTTTTTCGAACTATGGAAGTTAAGTGGAAATTACTGGAGTAAATTTCTAGATGATACGAATTGTACCAAGGTGGTATGGATCGTACTAGCACTCATGGGATAGTGATACTCGAAAAATAGAAAGGTGGGAAGCACATACTAGGGTACGAGTCATACCTAGGTAGTACGGACTGTTCTATCATCCATGGTAAATCCCTTAGATAAAAAACCCTACCTAGTACAATCAGTGGTACGGACCAACCTGAGGTAGTACGGAACGTACCGTCGTCCATACCAAGTGACCCATCCAAAAATATTTATCTTTTAGATGAAGGGTATTTTATTCAAAACCCTTCAATATTAGGCCAATAATATGTCATTTTGTCTACTTCATGGGGTAATATAAATACCCATGCTTAACAAAAATCTTCATTCTAACGTTAACTTACAAGAAACTCAAAGAAATTCTCCCAAACTCATAATTAGGGTTCTTCAACTTCAGGGTTAAGAATCCAAGTCTTTCTTCAGATTTTGTTTCTCTCTGAATCTTTAGTTAACATGTATATGGGTATTCAATGACGATCTACTTTTATGCTCATGTCCAAAAATTAATATTTTCAAGATAAGATTTATGATTTATAATTTAGGGTTTTACCCAAGTATGCACAATGATTCTTCTTTTGGTTTCTTATAAATTTATGTATGTTCATAAATTAGTTTACAAAAGATTCCTCATGTGCATGCATTGAAATTAATATTCAGTTATGCTATGATTTTCAAGTATAAAGTTCATGACTTGTTCATATGTACAAGTAGATAAGCATTAAAAAATAATATTGTCAATTTTTCAAGCTATATACAGTATCTTGTATGATTTGATCCGATGATCATAGCATTGACTAGTACGATTTCAAAAATTATATATTTTTCTAGTCCAGATCAGTTTCCAAGTCTAGAATGATTTTTAGATATTTCATTACTAGAGTGATCAGTATGAGAAGAAGTATATTATTTTGACAAGATTATTTAGCACCGAGAGGACGCGGGTTATAGATAACCCAAGTTCCATAACTACGTAGCCATTGTAGGTTTTATTTTGCTCATCATGGCTAGTATTTTTGACCCCTAGTTATGGTTCTAACTGTGGCAGGTTAGGACCACTCTTTTTCAGTGTAGAGGCTAGCACACTGACCTCCATGCATGCTCTCATGATTGATGTTGGTTAGAAGAAACTCCCACTATGTTCATCTTATAGTTTTATAGTACAATAAGCATGCTGCATGATTCACCATATGTATTTCAGTTTTCCATTTCAGTATTTCTGCTTTCAGATTGAGTATTTATGCATTATTACACATATATCCAGACTTATTACATTTTCACGCCTACCTACTTAGTACATTCCAGAAGTACTGATGCATACTCTTTGGCCTACATTAGCCATGTAGATTTAGACCATCCATCCCATGCTCGTGGATTGCTTCAGATCTCCTTCCAGCAGAGTGATTGTGGTGAGTCCTCATGATTTGAGGGCTAAGGTGTTTGCCCTGTAGCTTTGGGCTTCCTAATTAGTTATTTGTTTTGAGCCAATTCTTTATTATTTATGAGCTAGAGACTTGTTCTAGCCGGTATATTTTTTATGTATAGAGGCTTTCATACATAGTATTCATCATTTCTCAGTTATTTGGTTTTTATCTCTTTTATTCAATCCAGGCTTAGTTATTATTGCATCTTACTAACCCAGCTGTGTTTACATTGTAGTTCTTTCCTTATCATCAATGTGTCTTAATAGTTATACCAGATACAGAGGGTAAGTTAAGGGTCCTTCGGGGTCCTTAACATTGATTCCTGCCAGGGTGTGTAGACTCGGGACATGACAGGACCCATGACCCCTTTCCGCTTCTTGGTTACATATTAGTGTTGTATTTGTAATTATAGTTACCATGTGACCCTGAGTGGTCTTTCTTAACTATGAAATATAGATGGCATATTTTATGGGAAATGTCTGTGAGTTCTGGATATTCGAATGGTTATGCTTAATGTAGATATTGAGCCTGTGCAGGGTCGATAGGATTTATTATGCTTCGTGACTGCGTTTTATGCATTGTTTTTATCTATTTTATGGCCAAGAACCCAATTTCACTTTTTTTTTGAAACTTTGCAAGGCCTTGTGGGCCCATTTTCAGTAAGTTGAAACTAAAATGGATATTTTTTAGATGTTTTAGCAGTTTAGATAATTAAAAGGCTAAGTAATTAGCTAATCACAGTTTTGAATTATTAATAGACTTGGTTGCATCCAAGGGCTAGATGTTGATTTTATTTTGAATTTAGTCTTGATTGTGGCTGGACACGATCCTTGATTATGATATAGACTTGCCAAAGGTCCAAACTAATGTTTCGAAGACTCCAATGGATGTGAGCTTTGCATTTCAAAAGGATGAAGGTGAAAGTGATTCATAATTGGAATATGCATGAGTTATTAAAGTTTTAATATATATCATAAATTGTACATGAAAAGATATAGGATGTGAATTAGTAAACTTAGTCGGTACACATGTAATCCCAATCAAACTCACTTGATGGTAATGAAATGAGGTTTGGGGTATCTAAAATATAGTCAAAACAACTGCATTATGACAAATATCCTGCAGTGCTTGAAGGATATAGTGATGCAAGTTGGATCATCGGGTCTTCAAAAGTTAAATTCACAAGTGATATGTATTTACTCTTGGTGGAGGAGAAATGTCTTGAAAATCATCCAAAAAAATGTGTCGTTCATTCCAAAGTGGAATTTGAATTTATATCTTTTGCTATGGATGGTGAAAAACGTGAGAGGAATCAGAATTTCTTGAAAGATATTCCTTTTTGGCTCAAACTATTGGCACTCGTATGTGTACAATGTGATAGCCAAACGACAATTAAAAGGGGAGGAAGCACAATGTATAATGGTAAATCTTATCACATATGACGAAGACATAATACCATTACATACCTACTCTCTAGTGAAATTATCACTATTGGCTATATAAAATCAGAGGATGATGTCTCGGATCTAATTACAAAAGGCCTATCCAGAGAGGAAGTTGAGAGATCATCGAGGTGATGGGTTTAAGGCGTAGGAAAAGTCAACATGAAGGTAACTCTGCCTAGCAGAATAGAGATCTCAAGAACTAGGTTCAATGAGATCAAAGAAAGTTATGGATGATAGTTCAACATTGTCAAATAACACAATTCATTCTCATGATGAAGACAATGTTTAGAAATAAGAATGAAGCTTTAAGAGGTTTAATCTTAATGGTTTCTAAGTTTGAACTATATGAACAAATAGTTTATATATAAGATTAAACATTTAGGAATCACCTACATGAGTGTCAAGTGGAAGCCACTTCAAGAAAAATTAGAGTAAAGTCTGATTCTCTAAGAACTCATGAAATTAGGCAGAGTTTATGACTGAAATGAACTAAACTGTGAGAACTATGGATTGTTGTGTGACTTGTATTGTGTAAGTGTACAATAAATTTTCAATGATTCAAATATATCATATCTACCGAATGATCAAGTATATCCAATATAAGTTCACTATGAAAAGTTCAAAAGAAAACCTACTTATCCAAATGCAACTGACCTTTGCTTGTAATCATACATTTGTCCCTATATTCTTTGTGAATTATAGCTATATATTTAGAAGAAAAAAAAAGTGAATGAAAAATGATGAGAACAAATTTGGAGGGAAATAAAATTTCAAAGAAAATTGTGTTTTACTTTGTGGAAGTAAATTTCTTCCTCATCGGTGGAAGAAAGTAACTTTCTTTTATTTATCTTTAGTTGAACATCTTCATTCTATTGATGGGTTAAGAAGGTGATGAACCTCGCATCATCGTCATTGTTTGCTCGGCTCGGCTTCGGATTTTGATTTTGATTTGTCAAATGATTGAGAGACTATTTTTTTAGACAAAATTTATTTAAAATTAGTTATTTAGAAATTATTGCCGCATATGGCCACAACACATCAGAAAAATTGCAACTTTTATTGAAAAGTCAACTTTTCTAAGTCATAGCATCTCCTCTTAAGAGTGTTTGCTGGCTATAAATATCTAATAAGTTTCAATTTTCATTGAAAAGTTGCAACTTTCCTAAACCATTGCATCTCTTCTTAAGAGGTGTTTGTTGACTATAAATATCTGATTTCTCCTCAAATATTGGTAATGGAATAATCTCTATTCTTTTACATTTCTTACAGTAAAAAATTTAGTGTAATTTGCAATCATTAAGTGGTTGAAGTTTTACAGAATTTAAGGTACCGTTATTATGTAGAAGTTGACCATTTTATCATGTGAGGATATATTTTGTAACCTATGAATTAAGTGGATTTGATCATTCTACCTTCATCTCTTTCTTTAGTTTACTATTTTCCAGAAATGTTTGAAATTTTGCATGTTATTCTTCATTTTTAAATACAAATATTATATCTCAAAATAACAATGATTACAAGAAGTCCACAAGAGTTTAAACGTGAATCAACATTTAATTTTAATTTAGTAATCAAACAATAAAACAATTAATTTATTAGCAGAGATCAGAAAATTCATCAATGTGTGATCCTATAAGTTAATTTCTAAGTTGATCGTAAATTGACTATGGCAATGTAGTAATCACGGACGACATTTAACAACACTTTCTTTTATGATCTAATAAAGAAGTATATAATTTATTCTCGTACCCTACAAAAAATTAATCTAGTGTTTTCTTCCATTCAAAATTACTAACAAATTACACACAAAAGGAGACACGTGTCTCATCTAATTTGAAGTACACACAAAATTAAAACCTGGGCAATTATCAAAACATCTGAAAAATGACATAAGATATGAATGCAAACATAATCTAATAAATTAAAATAGACGAAAAAAAAACATAAATTTAATGCTCGAAATCAAAAGGAAACGAAAACACTTCAAAGAAAAAAATAAATTATAAACTCTACTTACTTTTTTCTCTAATATTTTGGAAGAAGAACAGGAGAAATACATAATACAATCAGTCAAACATCTCCAACTTGAATACTCAATTATTTTTCATAATCAATAATTCTATATACTTAATCCCCTGGTGTATCGAAAAACGCACCTTGGTTGTCAACGACCGTTCAATTTACAAAAAAAAAAAATTTAAAAAATCAGAAGATTAACAAAAATAGAAATTCAAATAAAGAAAAATTTGATGATCACATATTTTAGGACTCCTTAATATTTAAAATATTTTTTTTATCATTATATTTTAGGGCTATTTAATTTAAAATATTAAAATAATAATCAAATAATAATTTGAAAAAAAATAGTAAATAATATTTTGTCAATTATAAGTCTTTTAATGAAGGGAAAAAAGTTCAATCAATAATTATAAGGGCCTTCACACTTTTAATATAACTAGTGTCTATGAACGTTCCCCGCACATTATTCTCTATCAATCAAAATAAATATTTGAATTATTTGAAATTATATATGTAGAAGAATGTTAGCTTAGTATTTGACGGATACACGTTATTTCAAATGTAAGTATTTAATTTACTTCAATAATAGCTAATTAATAGGAAAAATTTTAAATAATATAATTGTATCTGATATTTATATAAAATCTTAAATTTAATTCTTAATTGAAGTGAAATATTCTTTATGAACTTTCCATAAATAAAAATAATTTGTCCTGATAAAGAACTGTTTATAAAATGAGAAGCTTAGCCCTAATAGAAAACAGTTGTATTTAATCCTACTACAAAATAACATTTACGCCCATTAGTTAATTTCAGATGGAGAAAATTTACACTTAAAAGGGTAAATAAGTAAATCAGCTTCTAGTGGATATCATGGTCAACCGATATTATTATTCATGTTTTTATAATAATATAGATTAATTTAGTGTACGCGCTTTGCGCATGTATCCATATTAGAGTATACAATATTTTTTAAAAAAATTGATCAATGCTTTGATTAGAGGCTTTAATTATAAAAGCATATTCAAATATCTTTAAATTTAAAATATAATTCATCTAATGTAAGATTAAGAAGTATTTGACATACTCTTCAAGTTTCTTAAGTTTTTCAATAAATATCTTATTTTTGTTTATTTTATTTGTTGACATGAGTAGTTGCGACTGACTGCCGATATTTATCTAGTTATATATATTAGTGGTCAAGCTAGTATTGACGCAAAAACAATTACTAACCATCAAAAGATCAGATCTTCCAATTTTTGTCGTCATTAATTAAAAGTAGAACTCCGCATACTAAACACTACATACTTATATTTTCTTCATGAAAATAACTCTATTGATTAAGTGCTAGTATGGAAGAAAATATTAAATGTTGAGCCTTGTAAAACCTAATAAAACTTTATACATAGAGGTATATGGTTATAACATAGTATTCTTGATTATTCTTATGTCGTCTCATTTTGTAGTATCATTAACATCCACTAGTTAAATTATGACTTTCAAGAAATCCTAATGGATCTTAGAGTTTGAAGATGGATATTGGACTTTGTCTTGTAGAGTAATTATTTAAATTCGGTGAAATTTTTATTTCTACGCTAGAAAATATTTTCTTGGAAAATAAGTAATTTTCATACTTATTTTCTAATGCTTGATAAATAAGAAGAAATTATTATCCCAAGAACATTTAGGTATATAATTTAAAAAGATACTATTAACATCGAATCTGACCTCAACTACTGACTCGATATGGACACAACTCCTGACTTTGATCCAAGATTCAAGTCCTAATACTGACACCCAACTCCACTCTAGAAATCAACCCTAATTTAATAATTAACTCTCAACCCTAACCTAATACTTAGGACCTAGAATCTGACCTAAGACCCGACTTTGTATCCCCACTTTGACATTGACTCGTGATCCAACTACCAATACCAACTTCTCTTTCCTACTCTTGATCCGAACCCAAATTTGATTCACTTATTGAGACTTGATCCTCACTCGAGATCTGACCCTGATTCAAGACACAACCTTTACTTAAAACTGGGGATCTGACTCCTAACTCAAGATTTAACCATGACTCCTGACTCGAGATTTAAACCACGACCCTAACTCTCGATTTTGGACCTAAACCTATTCAGAATCCAATCCCCGACCTTGAATTAGCACATGAAACTGACTTCCAACTCAATATTGACTCTTAATTCGATATCAAACCTTATCCTTGATTTCTATTTGGAAGTTGACTGCAAATTCTTGACCAGAACCCAATATTGACTTTTAACTGGTGAGTTAGCTTGATAGTTGACCCTAATTTCTAATTTGAGATATGACTCCTGGCCCAAATTCCTGATTTGAGACTCAACCCTGACTCCATACCTAAGACATGAAGTCGACTCTCAACCTTAAACCGGACCCAACTCCCAACCCGAGATCCAACTCTGATTCTTGATCTCAACTCGGGATCTGATACTTAACCCAGAACCTAACCCCGAATCTCAACTTGGGACCCAACCTTGAATCCCAACCCGAGATATAATCCCTGACCCTAATTCTTGATTGGTGACTCGACCCTGACCTAACCTCAACTTCCAACTAGAGATCCAATCCAACTCTCGATATGAATACCAATTATGAGACTTAAACCCGATTCAAAATTAGATGAATACAAAAAATGACTTCAAATTAAAATCAAAATAAGAAGAAAAAAGTTAGTTTAAAACCCTCATATTATCACAACCTGGCTTTTCAAGTCATTAGGACACCTACAAGCCACTGTAGGGGAAGGACCCAACAAGAACTAAAGGCAAAAATAATAACTAATAATGGAATATAATTGCATATATAAAAAGGAAAGGACAAGAGAGAGTCTAAATATAGTAAAAATCCTTAAAACTTTGTATCTAGCACATGAGCCACTACAATAGTCTATCAAAAAAATTACAAGGTCCAAACAGTAATAAATGTATCTATCTCCAAGAGTGTAAAATGAGGAAACATGATAATAAAGAGAGGTAAAAGTAAGCTTTAGACACTGTAAGACATCTTTTACCTCAACTAGAGTTACTCTGCACAAACTAGAGAATCAGCGTGACCACTCGTACTCGGATCTACACCAGAAAGACAAAAAATTATAGTATGAGTACCAAAAAGTTGAAGCAATCAGGTACCCAGTAGGCATCATCAGTCGGCTGGGCTTATATAAGAAATAAAGGCAGTAAAGAGACAAAGAATGAAATACAGGTCAAAAAATTCA
>JBDJHY010179975.1:0-12110 GCA_039654485.1 Withania somnifera
TAATATAATATAATATAATATAATATAATATAATATAATATAATATAATATAATATATTATAAATTCATTTATAAATTCAATCTCATGGACATTGTTAATATAATATCCCAGATAATTATCTAATTTTGATCATTCTGGAATATCCTTGACAATAAAAGATCCACATTAGATTGTAAGATCTCTTAATATTTAGAAGCGGGTTAGAACTTATTCAATGCTCGATTTAATTAAATGTGAAAGAGTGAGATGAATAGACTTTTATAAGGAGAGAAACAAATTATTTTTAAGAAAATGAGTTGGTTCCTTGACTTAAAAGAATATAAAGTTTGCTGCTTACTTTAGGTAAAAAATTAATGATAAAGTCGGGAATCCCTACTATTTGTAATTCATTTTCATAAAACTAACCTATCATTTCAAACCCAATTTTATTGGGATGGATAAACTCAAATAACCTAGATGTTTATTTAGGCTCAGGAAATATGGGGACAATTAAAAATGTCTCAAGAGGTGCGAGATATAAACAAATATTTATGGCAAGGCTATAAAACGCTGCTATTAGTGCATCACATATTTATAAAATAAGACATTTAAAGAAAGATTAAAGCAAATCAAAGAAGGTGAGAACCGAGCAGTTCTTTGGCTCACTAGAATAATATTTCTCAATAAGTAATCTAAGCAAAGCATAAATGAATAAAGAGACTGTGCTAGAACCACAAAACTCGAGGAATGCCTAACAACTTCTCACGGTTAATAGAGTTCCTTACCCAGTCTTTTGCCTTTGCAGAACAATAAAAAAGTCATATCCTTTTAACTATGGATTTACAAGGTTACTTGGTGCACTAAAACTCAGTTTCAAGTAGTGACTCTATAAATAAAATAATTACTTTTCAAAATGCCACTTTAACTGAAAAAAACTATAGTGACCCTTATAGTCGTTTATGCATTTTACATATTTATTTGCATTTTAGACCATTCTGGTAGCTTCCTAGGTCATTTATGATCTGATGGGACTGATAGTTTGGCTCCCTAGTAGATTGGTTGAGATTTGTCTCACTTTACCTATTCTAGACCATAAACTTAGGTAATTGTTGACTTTTTCAATATTCCTTCAATTCGAGCTTCGAATTAAATTCCGATAGTTCCTTCAGTTTCAGAACATGGATTTTGGACTAAATTGATAATCGGTTAGGGTACAGGGGATTTTGGTGTGAGTTTATCTGGTTTTATGAGATAGCAGTTGACCGGTAGTTGAATGTTTGACTTTGATAAAAATTTGATGATCGTAGCATTGAATAAAAAATATGACTATGCCACCAGCTCCAAAATTCCGAGTTTGATTTAGGAGAAGAGTTTGTTCGCTTACCAAGGTGTGTGGTGTGATTTTGAGGTATTTGTGGTTTTTTTGAAATTTTGATCAAAGTGTTAACTTGGTCAACATTTCTCCAAAACGACCTCGTATCGAGATTTCTTATATGCCATTGAGTCCAGAATGTCATAACAGGTGTGTGTGCATATCTCGTTTGGGTGTATTAGATTCCAAACACATTCTGACTGGTGTTCAGAGTAATTCGAAATGCCTGGTTTTTGCTTTCAAAATAAAAACTGGTTGCAGGCCACTATTGTTCTTCAAGATTGAGAAGAGGAAACACGCGATCACAAAAGTGAGCCTTCCACTCTATGTAATCAAAAAATCCTTGGACGCGATTGTCGCCCTCTGTTTTTCTCTTCATCATGATCACGATCTTTACCATCATGATCGCGAAGGTAAAAAATCCCCAACCTCGTGATCACGACACACTACCATGTGATCATGAAGTCTTAGAGCCTGGAATTATATATATTAGTTCCTCGATTTTTCAACACTTTTCACCCCTTTTTTTATATCAAAACTAGCTCCTAGGAATTTTAAATAGCTGGAAATCATCATCCAAGTGAGTGGATTGGTTCATGGTAATTATTTCTTGATACCTCTATTGTTTTTGTAACCTTCCCTTCTTGTGATTCTCCACAACAATTGTGATTCCCACTATAAAAGGCTTGGATGGACTCTTGGTAATTCTTTGTTATTCTAGGTTCATAGCTATATTTGGAGGTTCATAGTGGTGCATTGCGCTACATTTTTCTTCTTAGTAGACTTCCCATAATGTAATATTTGATACATGGAAACAAAATAATAAATACGATAAATTTACAGAAGAAAATAAAGATAAAGGATAGATAGACATAATTAGGGTTAACAAGGATAAGCGAAAGAGTATATTAGACTCTAAAACCTCCTTGAAAAGTATCTAATAGCACCACATCTTTTACCTAGACCTCGAGGAAATCAATTTTCAAGAAACTCACGTTTCTAACAAAGTTCAAGAGGCTATACAAACTCTCTCAGTCATACTCTATCTCCCATTAAGACTCGAGTCACAAACTATCTCTCTCAAAGAGAAACAAGTTTCAACAAACTCAATCCATAATTCATCAAAAGCTTCTCAATGAAATAAAAGACTAGCTATTTATTGTAAAGGAAAAAGGGAAAATATTATTTATCACGAAAAGTCCCTTAATGAGTAAGGGCCTTGTTTGGAATCTTCTATTCTTGAAGCCTTTAAGTATAATCCCTTTTATTTATTCCTTCTTCAACTTCAAGTGGAATCTAATAGTTCAATGTAAATATGTTCTTGAGCTTCATATCTTCTCTCCAAGTATCCTTTAAGCTTTCTAAGTCATAATTTTCTGACAAGTCCTCACATTCCTTAGTTTGGCTATGTTCAATAAGCATTGATGAAGCTCTTTTTACATCATTTTTTTAGCCTGAAAAGGAATCATCCTCAAATAAAATCCTTTCAAAACCTTATGTGAAACAAATAACAACCTCCTTATAGCATGGGGGTTAGCATTAGCAAAAACAAGTGCATAACTATTCTACAGTTTCTGACTCTTAACATATAACCAAGTATGTATAAGAAGAACAAAGCGTATGTAACCCCACAAAAAAGTACTTGTTTAGAAAAAAAAACCAACAAGACCAACATAGAGGCCAAATGGATAGACACAATATGGAAGGAAATCAAATAAATATCCACTTGCCCGTTTGTTACTTCTACTTACATAAATCATACCCTCATGATATTGAGTTTCATCTTATGAAAATAGATAATATAAAAAGGCGTTTTCTAAACTGGATTCTTCCTTGATGTCCCCTATTGTGTGAAAACTATCCACTGTAATAATATCACACAAATCATCAAGAAGAGGGTCACCTAAAGAGGAAGAAACAAATAAAGAGAAATCACTTATTTCTCCCTCAACAAGTTCATTAACCCTAGGTGTACTTCCATCTTTGTAGAAGAGGTTTCCAACTTTGGGAGGAATATCCTTACACCATAGTGGGTTATCATAGATTGTAAATCCCTCAAGAGCAATACTATAATCCAAGCCCACACCACTAGGCATTTCACTAGGAGTGGTTTCTTCCCATTCAAACAAGATGTTTTACTTAAGGAGAGAGTGATCAATCCAGGAGGGAGATTTAACACATGTAATTAAACTCTCAAAAAGATAAATATCATTGTTTACATATTTTCAAGCCCTTTATCTCTATGACAAAAACAAACAATAGGATCCTTAACACAAGATATGATTAAAGAGCCACTTCTAATCAAATAATCAACTTTTTTTACAACATTGATAATTTTAGGGTAATTAATCACAACACACGAATCCTTAATTAGTGGATAAAAATCATGCTCAAGTTGATCAGCACAAGTAGCACATGACAATGTACTATCATTTGAAGTAGATGTATCAAACTTAGGTTGACACAGAGTGATCTCACAAGAAGAATCAACTCGGTCATCAATAAAATCAACTAGTATATTCACATTCTCAAATTGTACATCATCATTCAAAGGCAAAGAATTATTAAGCTCATGTAAATACAACATAATAATCCCACTTTGCTCATTGGGGAATGTTAAAGTGTCAACTTTAGCTATTCCACCTTAAAGTTCAAAACAAGAATCTTTTTCACTTTGATTTGTGGTCTCCACTTTAATGTATTCATAGCTTAACAATTTCTTGGCCGTAGAGAATAACTTGTCCATGAGTTGCAACATTTCACTCACTTCCTTACTCCTCTCAATATTTTGTCTTTCATAGTTTCTTTTGGTAGCGAGGAAGATTGGCTTTCCTTGTTGGCCCACATTTCCTTGGAGAGCTTAGCTTTTGGGGACAATATTGTAGGGCTTATAATGCCCTTCTGGCACATACTTGAATTTTCATAGGCTCTTTCAACTCTTCCCATGTCAGAATAGGGGTGTAAAACAAATTCCTTCAATGCCTCTTTTGATACATCCCATTTAAGACATTCAATGGTATAGGTTAAACTCTTTTCCTTTGGTGTCTTATAGGTTTGGAAAGATAACTCACATTGAGAATCCCATTGATGATAAACTTCAAGATATTTCTTTCCTTCAAAGATAGGGAATATAGGTCGGGTGTGGTTGAGACTCATAGAATGACTCCCGTACAACATTTGGTTACCATATCACATTATTGGTTTATTTGGATGAGAAGTGTAGTAAGTGGTTCGCCTTGACATTGGACATGCATACTTGATTCTTACCGTTGAATGACATTGACTTGAACTAATTCAACCAAACTCAACTCTTTGAGTTGGATTACCCTCATTCTTTAAATAGGAAGTGTAAGACACATTGAATTCTCCATAGGCATCATAGGAACCCACACAAGCCTCCTCATATTCTCCATAGTCACAATAAAAGCTATAACAATTATGTTCTTCATATCCTACTCCGGAATAGTATCTCTCATTATCATATCCATAACGCTTATCATTTTTATCATAATAAAAAAAATTTGGAACTATATAAGACATACATCTACAACTAAGTACTTACAAAATGAACAAATAAAATTGGTCACAAAAAAAAAGTCACCAAAACTCTATTTCTCTCCTTTGAATCACTCATAAATTTGGGTTTGGCATATCTTTCTCCTTTCTTCAATCCATGGATATAACAATTTGATTAACGCTTAAAGTCTAAATATATTTTTGTTGACTCAACAATGGAAAAAATGAACAAATAACTTGAGAAAAAGAAGTTAACCACAAAAATAAAGAGAAAAATACACAAAGAATAAACAAGAAAGAAAAAGGACTCAAGACTAATCAACAATATGAGTAGGGATAACTACTAGTTTAAAATTAGTTTAGAATCAATAAAAGGATGATTAAGGATCAAAAGAACTATTAGGAAGATTTTATTTAAAGAAATTAAGTAAAAACAAAAAGTTGAAAGGGTCATCATATCCTGAGGTCATGTGATGCCGCACTTGGAGAAGGGAGGGGGCCACATATCAAACTAGAATGCTTTTTCATGTGATGAGCTCATATGTTGCCGTACATTGCAATGTTTTGTACCACATAGAGATATACATGACCAACAACATCCAAAATTCAACCTTCAAATTTTTGTACTTTTATGGACCACTCTTGTTATTACGACCTGATTTCATAGATAATGATGATACCTACTATACCACTAGTAGGAGACCTAACCCTGTAGTCTGATGCTGAATAGGAGGACTACTATGTCAAATACAAAAAGCACAAGGGTAATAAAAAATATATGGATGAATGAAGAAGAAATAATAAGAATCAAAATATATGCCCAAAACCCGGTATTAGTGTAATATGAATCACTAAGTAAAGAACAAGAAGATAAAATGTTTAAAACAACTGTTTCTCCGAAAATACACGAAGATCAAATAGAAATGCTAATGCCAAAGAGAAGTAGGAAAATTCAGATGCCAAGCTTACCCTGAATCTATGAAGTAGAATATAATCAACATGAACAACGATTTGTAATCACGGTCGAGAACCTTTACTCGGGTCTACACATCTACAAGTGTGGTATGAGCACAAGCTGCCGAAGCAACCTGTACCTAGCAGGATTGGAGGGCCCACTAGGCACATAATAATAATAAAAGCAATAAATAACATAATACAATAAATAGGGTCATAGAAGCAATTAGTACATCAAAGGAGATAGCTACTCAATAGGAATCAAATCACAAGTAGGCATGTATCGCTAGCTAATCACATAACAGGATATCAGGCAATAAAGGAAAACGTACCCGGAGTCTATGAAATAATATATTTGAATAATAATATAACAAATAGGAGTCAAAAGAAGGCAGGAGAAGAATATAGATGGTATACCGGTAACCTCAAGTATAATGGAACACTAATAAGGGAGTACCACACACAATAACCATATAACCAACAAGCCCCAGAAATACACTACCTTAACTACACAACAAAGCAACAATAAAATGAATAGGCTAGAAAACAGAGGTCATGCTCACCGTAGGCCTTACAACTCAGCCAGGGTACACTAAAGAAAATAAGGGAAGAAAAGTAAATACAAACACATGAAGTAACTAGTCCTATGTATGCATATCCCCCGGCACCGTAGGTCCATCATGTAGAACCTATAGAACGATACCTTAAATATTCTTAGTATATCTCTCCTCTGACCTATACCTTCCTCTGTGTCACATGAAAGCTCGGAGGAGAAGTCCAAGGAGGTATGTCACCATGTACATTCTCTATAATTATCATAACCTCACATCCCAAATCTTAGAGCCTGTAGGGTCTCATAGTCTAGCATCAAAAGCCTCATATCGATAATATAATCACGACGTACTCGACAAGTTGTACAATGCCTGTATATTATAGTATCACTAAAAGTCCTTAAGGGAACTGTATCAAAATCCTCTAAACTAGTGTTTGATAGTTTTGAAAAGCTGTACTCACTGCTGTACGAAGACGGACTCAAGTACCAATGGCTGTACTCACTGCCAAACAAAATCGATCTCAAGTCCCAAAATTTATTAGTCAAATGATGTTTTTCGGTGCTAGGAATTAAAGCATGGTCTAGAATAAGTAAAAAGTAGTATTACCCGGTGCTCGATACCACGCTAAGTCTAAGACGGTTAAATAGTTATTAATTATATTATTATTAGAATATTACTATTTATTAGTTTTTATCCTTGTCTACTACTATTATTAAAACCAGTCTCTAGCCATCGTGGCTCAATGCTTAGGTGGCGATATTGGCCTAGCCTCAATGCACTCTCATTGGAGCCGATGGCCCAACCTCTAGTGTGATGAATGCACAACATAGCAACAAGTAGATATATATATGTATGATCATGTAATGACAACACCCCATGCCTTGCACAAGTATTAGTCAACAACTCCTATTTTATTGGCACCATATAGATCATTTTTAAAAAATATATATATCAACATGGAACAGACGAAAAAAAGGTACATGATTACTATCCACCTAGAAATCCAACAAACAAATGCTATTTCGTATAATTATTAAAGCTATAAGCCTAGAGATAGCCCCACAGACCCTACCTGTTGTCTGACGATAAAGTGCTACAGGCTCACGAATAGCACTCCGACTGATATCAAACGATCTCCAAATAATCTAAAACTTGTGTCAATGTATTCTAAATGTTAATATGAGTCTAACAGTATAATTTATGCTAAGTTCCAAACTAGGCCTAAAATTTGGCTTAAGTTGGGCTGTAGGGCCTGCTTGTTGGAATTGAAAATAACTTCTACACGGGGTCCCCAATGTTACCAGGAACTCGTACTAAAAATTAAAAACAATTCAAGTGCGGGAGGGCTCCAAAAAAGTCCGAACAAATTTTATTATAATGGGGTCAAAGATGGGATTTTTATGGATTAAAAGTAGGAATTTCAATGTATTAACAATACTGGAAGAAAAATATAGTCAAATAACAAAGACTTACGCAATAATATGCGGATTATGGCATGATTTTATCAACTTCATCAATTTGGAGGCCATTAATGGAGGAAATAAAAAAATTTAAGGATTAAAATAAAGATATATTACCTAAAATATGATGGAATCGAAGAGAAACAATGAGAGTATTTTTCTCATCCAAGAGTAAGCCAAAACTAAAAAATTTCTAAGTCTCCACATAACAGTTTATATCAAGCAGAAACACCTTGTGAAGTGTACCAAATGTCAGACTAGCCTAAATTCGCCATTTCAGAGCTATGGAAGCATTAGAATTCCAATACGATATTTTGATCACCAAAACACCACCGAAGCTCCACTTTAGGCCTTAAACTTAACTTAAAATCCATAAATTGGCATAAATTTCAAATGTAAACTCCAAAACACAAACTTAAGGCCAATCTTGACTTTGTTTGGCCTTCTGGGACTAATGGAACTATTGAAAATTAATTTCGAGATCGTCTTGAAGGAAGTTAACTTTGGTCAATGTGTACTTAGTTTTAAGCTGTAAAACAGGCAATTTGAGATATTTATTAGTTGACCAGCCAGAGATCCGAAGTACCGGTCCCAACAAGTTATAATTGACTTGGGACAACTATCAAAATTCTTTAGAATGCAAAATGTCGTGTATATATAATAAATACTGTGAGGGTCATTAAAACATACACTATTAAAAGAACTTTTGTCCCTGAAAGTCAAAACAGAATGAAGATATGTGAAGAGTGACTCCAACCAAAGAGACCAAACCTCAACATAAGCATCCACGCCAACTCCACCAACCGTAAACCAAGCATATAAGTTAATCACAATCTCGTTGAAGATCAAATACTGATACTTTCAACCAAAACTCCATCAAAGAATTACAAACTATTTCAAACCTAATACCAAGACCGAAATCAATCAATGCTCTAATGAACACTTAAAGTTTGCTAAACACTTTGCTGTGGGGTGGCAAAACCGCAAGAACCTTCACAAAAAGCCGAACAATAGATCCACTCTATAAGTTCTCGAGTACCAACTATCCTCCCAACTTCTCACCAACCCCAATAATTAGCCTAGTCACAACACCTCCAAGAGATACTGTCGAAGATCTACGCTTCCATAAACAAGCTCAAACTACACATACTGAACACTTATGTAGCACCAACTATGCAGCCATACCTCGTGAGACTCCAACTCTCCACAATATCATAATAAATAAAACCAAGTGCTACCGAACTAATTCTCACAAGAGGCAGCAATGCCATATTCAAACTGTGGGGAAGATACCTTAATTAAAAAAAAAAAACATTAAGCCAAGGAAACATGATCACCTTCGAAGTAGCAAAATTCTAACTACTAGCACTCACTATAGATAAGCACCAACTCCCACCACTGCACTACTCTACCAATTCTCAACAAGTAAGAACAACCCGCTAAACCATGGTTATAACTAAATTACACACACAACAGGGGTTGCGATCATAATAAGTGATCCCGCGATATGCTGTCCAATAAATCCCTGTCACATAAAATTTTAGAAATCAAATCTATAAACCTACCAACCAATCATGACTTGGCATACCAAATAGTAGGACAATAATTCTACAAACCATTATCTAAAAATATTTCCCTTCACAACCAAATGAAGTTCAAACACTGCATACCTATCTAGTCTATGTTGAGATACACCTGCAACTAAGTCTAATAAACAACCCAGAACATATTCTACTTAATCTCTACCATATCTCGAGTTCTAACATAATGCATGAACCCACACTTGAGACGTCTTATGCACATCTTTTGGAACATTCATACTTAATTCGGAGTATCATCTCACTAGTCCTAACTGTAAGAACTCATGAAGACATCCTAACTCAAGGAAAATGCAATCATCACCAACCCACAAAACCAACCTCTATGAACACTAAATTAAACACCTCACATACTATCGCCTAGAAGCAGAACACACTGAAACCTTCCTTCTTATCCGCACTAGGCTAACCTGTAAATCACACATGGTTAGTTTGCACTAACAGAAGCATCAAACATACTGCATCAAAACATAACCAATCCCTGGGGCAACTATACCCGTACCTGAATCAATTTACCTTTGCAAATCTAACACAACTGGCTACCATAAAAGCATCACAACAATACAAAACCTAGCACATACCTTCACAAATCGACACACTAACACTAGGCATATGGTACAAAACCAACTCCCCATGAGGGAAACCTACAAAGGATAAACATATGTTAATATTTTAAGCAACAAAATGTTTCCCGAGATGAAGCACCAACACCAAAATAAAACAATCCCAAATATCACAAGGCAACCCTAGTCGCCTACACATTAAAATCAACTACAAATATCACACTATTGTGGAACTACACGACCATACTCGAACGACCAGATCAATACATCCTGATTCAGTACTTACTATGGACTCCTATCCATAAACCCACAAAACTGAAAACACTCTGCAAATTTACACCAATAGAGTTTAATATAAAATCAGCCACAACCCTTATATCACTGAATATTCTAACTCAGGAACTACACTCCCCATCTACTACTAAGGAAATCCATTTGCAAAAATAACACACTGACACACTATTTACCATAACTCCGCATCAACATCATGAATACAAAAGCTCTCTAAATTAAGGAAACTCAGCTAAAATAAATACAAGCATCAAAATAAATAGGAAAATAATCAAGATGCGGCTCAAGATCAACAAGAAAAAACCTCTCATCTCAAGTGGGTAATTTAAAGCAACCCCTTGTAATGACCCTCATGGTCATTTATTATAAATACACACTGTCTTGCATCTTAAAGTATTTTAGCAGTTGTCCCAAGTCATTTATGACTTGTTGGGACCAATAGTTTGGACCCCTGACAACTCGGTTGAGAAATATCTCAAATTTCCCATTTTAGAGCCTGAAGTTAAGTATTCGTTGACCAAAGTCAACTTTCCTTCAAGAAGACCTCGAAATTAAATTCCGACAGTTCCATTAGCTCCAGAATGCCAAACAAAGTCAAGATTGACCTTAAGTTTGTATTGTGGAGGTTTCGTTTGCAGGTTAGGCTAATCTGTGGAAATTGTTTAAGTTTTAGCCTAAAAGCTGAGTTTGTGTGAGAACTCGATGTTCGGAGTGTCGGATTTGAATTCTGATGTTTCCAGCAAGTCTGGAATGTTGAATTTAGGCTAGGAGGGGTGTTGGTTTAATTTTCTGGACTGCAGTTGTGGATTTGAGGTGATGGTGGAGATTTGCCAGTTTGGTGCTGTTGGTTTCTGGTGCAGACTAGTTTTTCTGGTTTTCTGGATTTAAATGGCCTCCTGTGCTATTTTTATTGATTCCATTGAGTCCAAAATATGTTTTCCACTCAGAAAACATATAAATTTTGCTAAATTTGGACTTGGATTCAATTCTGTAGCTCAATTGGAAAATCTGCACTTTTCTGTAGAATTTTGTTCTACATCGGCAGTTTTACTCTATATCGGCATACCGATGTGTCAATGTGTCGATGTGTAGCTGCGTTGATGTGCCGATGTGTTGATCTTTCAATGTATCAATGTGTCAATGTGTCGATGTGTCGATGTGCAATGTGTTGATGTGTCGATGTACTGAGGTGCCGATGTGCTGCCCTGGTGTTTTAGCCATCTTGGCTGTCTTTGGCAGGTATACCAGTAAGTGAGACCGGTAGGTTTCCAGGCACCCCAGTTCGACTTCCTGGCTAGTTAGTTCGGCAACCGGACTGATTGTTCTGTAAGGCACATCGGTTCGGCTCCGGACACAGCAGCTCGACGTCCTGGCTAGTCAGTTCGACAGCCGAACTGATTGTTCGGCATCGATGTAATCATACACCGGACGCCGAATCCCCTTACTCGTTTCTCTTCTTCCGGGTCCTTCTTCTCATAGTCTCTTCTCTTTAACTTCGGCACCCCGGATGACCCCATGAGGCGATCACATCGCCGGACTCGCCTCGGTGTCCTCTTTCATTTCCTCCTAGTCACTCTTAGTCACTTTTTGGCTCAAGCGGAGACCTTTCTCCAGCTTATCCGGTCTCCACACTTAACTTATTTTTCTACTTCTTTAAGTATCCAGAATTGGGCCTAAAGTCCCTCATGGGTCCCGACCGGCCCAATAACACCTTAAATAAAAAGGTGTAAAGAGTGCCTTTCTTTACACTTCAGCTAAATTATTTTCCCCAAATCAGTAACAACTGTGAAAAAGGGTTCCCCCATCAGCTTTCACAATCTTT
>JBDJHY010179984.1:0-12110 GCA_039654485.1 Withania somnifera
TCTTTTTTTAAGAATGCCACCACACTTTTTCCTTCATTCAAGCAGTGCTATATCTTTGGCCCATTTGGAGACATAGTAGAAAACTACTAAAATGTACCTTTGTCCTTATGAACCCACAAAGGGGCCCATGATATCAATGCCCCACAGATGAAACAACTCCACTTCCTTTTTTGGGGCCATAGGGAGCTCATGCCTTTAAGAAATCACTCCTTGCTTCTGGCACCTCTCACAAGACTTAGAAAACCCATATGAATGCTAATGATGTATGGGACAGTGTACCCATATTACAATACTTTTTGAGTTGTGCGAGTATCTTCATAATGCTTTCTTACCGGTCAAGAGTGGCATACTTATAGAATGATCAATGACTCTACTTTAGACACATATCTTCTTATCACATTATTGGCACACTTCCTATAAAAAATATCTCATCCCAAACTTACTTGATCACATCATGAAGAAATTTCTTCTTTTGATGTGAAATCAGTCCCTTAGGAAAGTATCACTTATGACAGGACAAGGTCACGTGAACCTGCCAATATGAGCTCATCAGGGAATGCATCATTAATCTCTATATCAACCTTAATCTCTCCCATCTTTCTCTAACCTAAATAAATAGTCTGAAACATGATTCTTACAAACCCTTCCTCTTCTCTATTTCAGAATCAAATTCTTAAAGTAACATGACCCATCAAATTAATTGTTGTTTAGTATAGTTGTTAGCCATAAGGTACCTCAAGGATGCATGATTAGTGTGACCCATAACTTTGGTGCCCAGAAGATATGCTCTAAAATTTTCAAATATATACATAACTGCAACGAGATCTTGTTTAGTGGTGGTGTAATTCTTCTGTGTCCATTTAAAGATTTGCTTACATAATATATAGGGTTGATGATTTTCTCCCTTTTTAGACCAAAACATCTGTAGAGCAACTCCACTTGCATCATACATCAATTCAAATGGCTTAGATCAAATATGAGAAATAATGATAGGAGCAATGATCAATTTTTGTTTCAGGCTTTCAAAAGCCTTTTGGTGTCACGACCTTATTTCTTAGATCATGATAGCACCTACTATACCACCAGTAGGAGACCAACCCTGTAGTCCAAAGCCTAAGAGGAGGACTACTATAACAAACGAGAAAATCACAAGTATAATAAACAAAATATAGCTGAAAAATAAATACTCAATGTTGAGGAATTAGAACGAGTGGAAAATACCCAAAACCAAGTAGTCAGTGTAATACAAAACCTCTAAATAGAGAATATGAAATAAAAGTCTAATGTCAAAGTATCTCCGAAAACACAAGGAGATCAACCAAATACTGAAAAGAAGTAGGAAAAAGTTGGTTGCTAGCTCACCCTGAATCTCCGAAAGCAAAAGGGTTAGCATGAACAGTGGTCTGTGAATCACTGTCGGGCACCTGTACTGGATCTACACATGGGAAAGTATAGTATAAGTACAAGCTTTCGAAGAAACTCGTACCCAATAGGCTTCAAGGGCCCACTGAGCACATAATAATAATAAAAGCAGTAAAAAATAGAATATACTAAATAGAGTCACAGAAGAAAATAGTACATCATGGAAGCTAGCTACGCAGATAAGGATCAATAACCGATAAACATGGCTTCGCTAGCTATATCACATAATAGGATCTCAAGCATGAAGAAAGTATGTACTCGGAATCCTTACAACAATATGTATGAACAATAATAATAAATAATTAGGAGTCAAGAAGAAAATAGGAAGAGAGTTTGGATGGTATACCGGTAACCTCAAGTAAGATAGGAAAGACTGATAAGATGATACAACGCATAATAAACCACGTAGCCAGAAATATCCAATACTCAGTAATATCAAAGAGGTAGTAATAACAACAATGTAATAAACATATAAAAACTATGAAGCCCCCCATAAGGAATGCAACGTACACGAAAAACAAGCTCATCCATAGGTGTCCACATGCTAATAGGGGTACACTGAAGAAGACAAGTACGGAAAAGTAAATACAACCCATGAAGTAACCACTCTTGTGTACGTTTATCTGCCGGTACCCGTAGGCACAATAGGAAGAATCCATGGAAGCTACCCTTAGAGTTCCCGTTATGACCCTACTCCACCCTATACTTATCTTCCAGTTACCTTAGCCTGGGTCCATGGAGGTACACCTACAACGT
Source organism: Withania somnifera (assembly GCA_039654485.1). Lineage (NCBI taxonomy): Eukaryota > Viridiplantae > Streptophyta > Magnoliopsida > Solanales > Solanaceae > Withania > Withania somnifera. The sequence goes on from JBDJHY010179984.1 coordinate 2,179, forward strand.
ACAAGCTCTAATGTCATCATAAATCTCACATCCCCTACCATAAGCCTTGTAGGTACCAAATATGGCGCCCAACGCCTCATAAATATATATAAAGTCTTAGTAATTCGTAGGATCAATAAGTCATGGCTTTCGACACCTCAACGATTGTAATGTCGTCCAGTTATGGTATCCTACACCTCAATCTCATGTATCCCCAAAGTCTTCAAATGAACTATATTAATAATCCTCCAAACCATTATATGTGATAGCATCGAAAAGCTTTACTCACTATCCTATAACAACAGACTCAAGTACTAGTAGCTGTATTCACTGCCGAATGGAGTCAATCTCAAGTCCCAACATTAATTAGTAAAGTGATATTTTTTAGTGCCAAGGTGTAAAACCTGGGATAAAAAGAGTAGAAATAGTGGTACCAGGTGCTTGGTACAACACCAAGTCTAAAATAATAAAAAGATACTTTAATTATTATTATCAGAATATTCCAAGTTGTTAGTTTATGTTCTTATCCGTTATCATTACTAAAATATGTGTCTATCCTTCATAGCTCAATAGTCATCTTGTGATACTGGCCCAACCCTAATGCCCTATCAGTGAAGCATATGGCCCAACCTCTTTTGTAATTCATGAACAACATATCATCAAGTATATATGCATGAAATGAGAACCACTAATGCCCTGCACAGATATCATTAGATAAATCCTAGGTTACAGGTACAATATTGATCGGGATGCCAAAATAGGTAGCGACGAAGAATGGATGAAAGGACGATACAATGTTACTCTAACAAACAAGATACCCAACCCAAAGATGCTATTTAGTATAATTATTAAAGCTATAAACCCAGAGATAGACGTACGGAGCCTACCTGTCGTCTGAGGATAAAGCATTGCAAACCTACAAATGCTACCCCGACTAATATCAAACAAACTCCAATTGCTTTGGAACTTACAAAATAATATTCCAGATATCAATATGAGTCTAAAAGTATAAATTATGCTATATTTTTGGACTGGGCCAAAAAATCGATCCTAAAATGGGCCTACGAGGGCCCGCTTTTCAGAACCAAAAACAAACATCTTAGGCTTCCATCATTACTAGAAACTTGTGCTGCAAAATTAAGCATAATTAGAGCAAGGGAAGAACTTGAACAACACAGAGTAAATAGAGTATTAAACGAATTTAAAGATTCGATCTTTATGGAATTATACGATGAAATTGGAAATGGATGGATTACTACGAAGTAAAATAGCCCTAATGAACAAGGATTTACCCCACAACTTTAGGTATAGGTGGTAAAATAAAGAAATCATGACTAGGGAATAATGGAGGGAAAACCCTAATTTTTGTGGAATTAAATGGATGAAATTACTTACCAAGGGTAAGGAAGACATATGGAATCTTCAAGAAACTTTTCAAGGGAGTTTGGGGATGTTTCCAAGGCAAATCATGCTAAGATTTGAGAAAAAATATGGGAAAACTTAAGGAAATAATAAACCAAAAATAGGGATGAAACTAACAAAATATGCCTCAGATGCTGATTTTTGGTCACTTGTACCGATAAATTTTGATCCCCTGAGTACTAGCAAAAGGATAGGTTATCGATTTAATCAAATAAAGTACCAAACATTGGTATCACCTTGAAGTAGGGAAGTAACATGTAGGTACTGATTTATTGGTCACCTACCCGATAAAACAATATTCGCTAGGTTTTGGAAACCTTGATAGGTACTGATTTATAGACTAAATATATGACTTATTGGCATCAATAAATAGGCATGGTAACCGATAAATCAATTTTTTCATGCACCAACAAAACAACACTTTTCAGAATTTTGAACCAGAGGTTTGGAAATGAAACGAAGTCCAATTTTAGTAAACCAACTATGTATATTATGTTAAAAACACATTTTGAACTGAACAGAATAAACAAAAAAGAAATCAGATGTTGTTTGAGCAAACATCACTGTTAAACCAAGACTTAGCAAAAATAAATAATTTCCAACTTTCCACAAACCTACTCAAATCGAGCACGGACACCTTGGGAAGTATACAAAGGGTCAAACTAGCCTAAAATCACCATTTTGGAGCTGATGGAAGCATTCGAATTCCATTGCAACACTCCTAACATCAAAAGACCACCAAAGCTCCAATTTAATTCTTAAGTAAACCAAAATCCACAATTTAGCACAAATTGCAAACAAAAACTCTAAAACACAAACTTAAGGTCAATCTTGACTTTCTTTGATATTTCATAGCTAATGGAACTTTTAGAATTTAATTTCGAGCTCGTATTAAAGGAAAATTAACTAAAGTCAACCAGTATGTAGTTTTGGGCTCTAAAATAGGCAATTTGAGATATTTCTAAATTGATCTTCTAGGAATCCAAACTACTGGTCCCAACAAGTTATAAATGACTTTTGATAGCCACTAGAAATCTCTTGAATACAAAACATTGCATATTTATCATAAATAACCATGAAGGTCATTACAATGCATTAGTCAGGTAGCTAGTAGAGTCTTTCAATGATTCTTCACTTTTGGTTAGTCTTGGGGACACAGTTCTATTTCAATTCCTACCTAATTGCCTTATGCTGACTTGGGGGAAAGGTTGAGTTATTTCTTGCTTCATTTATCTATGTCATCTTGAGTAACCTTACCTTTATTGATGTGGTATTGTAGATAAGGTTTAGGCCTTATGGTTAGCCTATGTTGTCATGGCCCTTTTTTATATAATTATTTGATGGCACCTGGGTGGTGATCTTGATTGGCGAGCTGTGTCTCATATTTTAACCCAGGGAGGTGTTTGTGATTCCTTCTCAAGTGTGGTCATTAGTTAAGGGATGAGTCCCTTTTTTAAGATGGGTCTTACTATACCCAAGCTGATATTTGAACAACCTCACCTCATCCTACCCCGAGTAGTAGATGTTGTTCATATGGTCCTCTTATTTTCCGTATAAGAGGTGGAAACTTTTATTGGTGGATCTTAGTAAGGGATTTTAGTTTTTGGGGTAGTTTAGCCTGTAGATGTTGTGAGATAATAGATTTGGGCCTTTGGTGATAGGTGGTTGCAGTGTTTTTTTTTTTGGGAATGGGAAGGTTTCCCTATTCTCCAAGAATTGGGATTGTTATATGATTTTTTTACTTTAGCCTTGACCAGTGTATTCTAGTAAGTTAATAGGGGTCTTTAGCCCTTGCTGATTGAGATCCATCATACGTTCAGTTCAGGAAGTTGGTTCCTAGAGGAATGCTTAGTACTATTGAGGGGCCGTAGTTGCTTAATTCTTATGGGAAAGTTCCCTATTATCCTAAAGTGATCTTGCTCGACCGCGAGCTATTCGATAGCTCTAGATTATGACTCGTATTATCCATGAATCCCATTGGTCAGTTATAGTGGACCTAGATGATAATTTTTTGTGAGTGAATAACTCTCTCTCTCTTTTTCTATTCATTTCCTTTGGTTTTGGATTGATTGCCAGCGGATTATCTTTATACTTCACCCATTTCTTGTTTAAATATAGTTCAACATTATCTCTTGAGTTCCTCAGATGTGTTTGTTGGTGGTTAGTCTTTGTGCCCACGGGCATATAGCTATAGTAATAGGCAGCAATGTTACTTTCATAGTGGATTGAATTGTGTTAACCTAGAGGATTTTGTACACCCATTTGTGTTACTTATTTCCTACCCCAGTTAATTGATGCAGTCGTGTAGGTCTGATCCTTATAAGTGGATACCGGGTTCATTTCTTCTGCAATCTCTTTTGTTTGGGCTAGTGATTGATTTATACTAGGTGTGATGTAGTTTCATGATCGCTTTCTTTGTATAAGAGTCTAGGTGATTTCATGTTCTGAGTTAGGAGTACTTTATATTAGAAGTTTATAAGTAGTAAAAGTTTATCCCTGTTATCGGGATATGATGATCAGTAGTTTCAGGTATTGGATTTTGGGTAACGCAAAGGCTTGGTTTGTTACAATTTTCTTATGATACATTGGCAGCTGAGCTTACCATTGTGACTTGAGGATACTATCAGTGTGTGTGTAGTATGACAAAGTACCTTGGGGTAATTGTTTCCTTGTGGTTCAAACATCCTCTCGAGTCAATTCCCAATTGATATCAAGATTTGATAGAGTGATTTTGATTCTCAAATTTCACATAGTCACCTTGGATTTATTTCTAAGGTAGGGTTAGATTTACAAGAAAGGAAATCCTCCATTTGGGGTACCTAATGATGTTGATTATTGATTGGTGTGAGTTTCCTTTTTGTAATATTGTTAGTCAAATATACCTAAGAAGCTCATAGTTTTTGAGTCTTTCCCACAGGGTTTCATTATTTTCTAACAGTACATTATAGATAGGCATTGGTCCTTATAGTCCTAGAGTTGATGATTCAGACCATTCCTTACAAGGCCCATTATACCACATATTCTATATGCTTGGGTATAGAGGAGATATGTAGAGGATCTGGTTGCCTTTATATTTGAAAATTATTTATTTATTGAGAGATCCTAGTTCCAGTTATTACGTAGAGCGATACCTGATTCACATCTTGCATTGCTGAGGATAGTACAATATTAATTTTCCATTCATGAATTGACAACCAGCGTGAGCTGATTATTTGTATATTAGTATATAATGTGAGATCGTATCCTTGATTTTGTCATAATAAGGGTTGATACTTCTCTTTTGTAGAGTTTTATATAATGACAGTTGTTATTCCAGTATTTAGAGGATGCCATTCGAGGGTTGATACGATATGTGTTGCAAATCACCGGTTAGTTGGTATAGTTGTGTTGGGACCTAACCTCAGACTTTGAATTTTAATTGGAATGTTACAAAGGGAATTAGACTTATTCAGGATAGATTACCGATTGGACAGAGTAGAAAAAGGGGTTTTGCAGACCGTATACCTCGACCTCGTGAATTAGTGTTGGGGGACTTGGTGTTTTGGAAGATTCATTGAGCCATATAATATGAAAGGATTATATAGGTTGCCTATATATTAGCCCTACCTTCAGAGTTAGTAGAGGTTTACCCTATCCACCATCCATGTCTCCATGCCTCATTACTATATACAAATCCTCCCGTATATTTCATTATGAGTCAGTTTGATTGTGTGACATTTAGTTTGTGTCAAGCAACCTGAGGCCATTATTAATAAAGGTGTAAGAAGGCTCAGGTACAAGGATATTTCCTTTATGAAAATTTGTTGGGCGCCTTGTATTCTTATTTGTTATAGACTTCGGGTACTACATTCTTCTTAACTTTCTCGGATGAATGTTTCTTTAGTTTTGGATATTATAATGACCCTCGGAGTCATTTATGTATTTTCCATGATTATTCCATGCTTCGAGCATTCTTGTAACTGTCCTAAGTCATTTGTGGCTTGCTAGGCTAGGTGGTTCGGATCCCTATCAGTTCTTGTTCATATCACAATTTCCTTGTTTTGAGTTTTAACTTTAGAATTTGGAAACAAAAAATACATTTCTTGGAAATATGTTTGGATCCAAAAACTCTGTTAGCTCCGATATGCGGACATTAGTTAAGGGGAACTCTTGGTTCAAATTCCGGGTCTTCCTGTTAGGGTGTGATACCGTTAGATTAAGTCATTTTATTTTAAATAATAATTTTGTTTTAAATTTAATAAAAATAAAATATACATTTATATTTTCTTCCAAATAATATTGTCTATAGTTACATAATAGCCTTTTTTAAATAATAGTCTCACATCCTTGTATTTTGTAAAATGTTACAAGCTAATATTATTTTATCAGAGATAGCGTATCAAATTATGTTGGAAATTTATTATCTCAAAGTGTAAATTTTATTAGAAATATTTTTTTATTGATTTTGAAATATGTGAAAAATGAAGAAAAGTGAAAAATCCAACTATTGGGTCAAACCTTCACCATTACTCAAATCGTTGGTGTAACCTTATGATGATTATCTATTTGGATCTATGTTTATCATTCTTCATTAATAACTAATTGCTATTTTATAAACATAATTTATTCATTGATTTATCATTAGTTGGTTAATGCTTGAATATCTTGCCTAGTCTCTCATTGGTGAAGAACATATGTTATGTGCATTGGTTAATGTTAATGATATGAATTTTGATTTGATTAAAGATATTGGTTATGCAAATTCATTGGCTTATTATATGTATATTATTGGTTAATGACGTTGAGCATATTGAACAATATGATGATATTGAATAATGATGCTCCTTGACGAATTGTCCAACAATTGATATAATGACAATAATTATTGTTTTAAATCTCTACTTAGGGGGAGAAATATGATTTTGATTACTCATTCATATGGTATTGATATTGCATCTTTCGTATCTTAAAAGCAATCAGTTTGCTATTAATGTGATTGATGGTTAATGATAAACCTCTTCATGCTTAATTTGCTATTATGATTGATGATTGATATTGCACATGCCTATGTTCTCAATTATAATGGTTGATGAACCTTACTCTTGACTTACCCTCCCCGTCGTTATCAAAATTGATGATTCATGACAAAAAGGGGGAGAGAAAAGTAAAGAAAATATATGCAATTTCTTTAATGTGCATGATAAATGTTATTATGAATTTAATTGGTTTCATGATTGAATTACTTGATATTTGATCTCATGGTTGAATTGATTTAAACTTGTAGAAAGGGGAGAAAGTATCTCTCCGTACATGTATTGAATGTATTGATTTGAATTACATATATGAATTGATTTGTATTGCACTACCTGCCAAAACTGCGAAGTGAACTGGGTGCCTCTGTCAGAAATGATAGATACTGGAACCCCATGAAGTATGACCACCTCTCGGATGTAGATCTTAGCCAGACGCTCAGCACAATCGGAGGAATGAGTAGGTATGAAATGTGCTGACTTAGTCAGTCTATCCACAATAACCCAAATTGAATCAAAACCACTGCTAGTGCGCTGTAAACCTGACATGAAATCCATAGTCACCCGCTCCCACTTCCATTCAGGAATCGGAAGTCTCTGCATTGATCCACTAGGTCTGTGACGCTCAAACTTAACCTGTTGACAGTTCAAACACTTAGAAACATACCTAGCGATGTCTTTCTTCATTCCATTCCACCAGTATAACTGTCGTAGGTCACAATACATCTTAGTCGCATCAAGATGAATAGAATACCTGGAATTGTGAGCCTCTCGTAATATCAATTGCCTCAAATCTCCAACCTAAGGTACACAGATATGACCATCATAATGAAGTGAACCATTTGCACCAATAGAAGCTCGGCTAGTCTCCCCTGCTACCACCTCCTCACGGAGCTCAACCAACCTCTTATCCTCAAACTTTTACTCTCGAATCTAATCTAGCAAAGAAGATTTGGCCTTAACACAATCCGAAATATGACTGGGGTCATAAAGATCAAGGATAACCAACTAGTTAGCCAAATGCCGGACCTCAACCGCCAAAGGCCTCTCTGAAATTGATAAAGCTGCAAGACTACCTATACTGACCGACTTCCGACTCAAGGCATCTGCTACTACATTAGCCTTGCCTGGATGATAAAGAATAGAAATATCATAGTCCTTCAGTAGCTCAATCCACCTACGCTGCCTGGAGTTCAAATCCTTCTGGCTCATAATATACTGAAGACTACGATGGTTAGTAAAGACCTCACACTTGACCCCATACAAATAATACAGCTAGATCTTTAGCACAAACACTACTGTTGCCAACTCTAGATCATGAGTGGGGTAGTTAAGCTCATGAACCTTCAATTTCCTAGAAGCATAAGCAATCACCCAACCCTGCTGCATTAAGACACACCCCAAGCCTTCACCTAATGCATCACAGTAGCGGAGAATCCCTAACCCTTCATTGGCAAGGATAACATAGGCGCTGAGGTCAACAAGTCCTTGAGCTTAGAAAAGCTCAACTCATACTCCTCCGACCATTGAAAGGCAATGTGTTTCTGTGTCAGTCTGGTCAAAGGTGCAGTAATCAACGAAAACCCTTCAACGAATCGCCGATAGTAACTAGCCAAACCTACAAAACTACGAATCTATGAAACAGTAGTTGGTATTCACCAATCACGAGCTACCTAAATCTTTGTTGGATCAACTGAAACACCAGCTTTGGACACTACATATCCCAAGAAAGAAATAGACTCAAGCAAAAACTCACACTTTGAGAACTTAGCATAAAGTCTATGTTCTCTCTGTGTCTGGAGTATCAATCTCAGATGATGCTCATGATCAGACTCATTCTATGAATTAACCAAAATATCATCTATGCAGACAATCACAAACGAGTCAAAGTAGGGCTTAAGCACCCTATGCATCAAATCCATAAATGCATCTGGGGTATTAGTCAACCCAAAGGACATAATAAGAAACTCATAGTGGCAATCGCGGGTCCTAAATGTTGTCTTAGAAATATCCTCAGTGCGAATACGTAACTTGTGATACCCCGAACTCACAATCTTGGAGAACACTGCTACCCCCTAAAGCTGATCAAACAAATCACCAATCCTCGGTATAGGATATTTATTCTTTACGGTCGCCCTATTCAACTACCGATAATCAATACATAGCCTCATCGAACCATTTTTCTTTTTTATGAAAAGAATTGGTACACCTCATGGTGACACACTAGAATGAATAAAGCATTTGTCTAACAAATCCTGAAGTTGAACCTTCAGCTCCCTCAACTCAGCAGGTGTCATTCGATACGGAGCAATAAAAATAGGCTTGGTGCTTGGCTCTAAATCGATGGAAAAATCCATATCATGCTCTGGTGGTAAGCCTGGTAGATCAGTTGGAAACACATCGACAAACTCAGCTACCACTGGAACTGAATTAGGAGAAGGAGAATTAACCTCTAAATCATGTACATAAGCTAAATAAGCCAAACACCCTCTCCCTATCAATCGCCTAGCCTGAAGGCATGAAATAAAACCCGATGGCGCCCGGCTAACAGAACCCTTCCATACCACTAGTGATAACCCTGGCAATGCTAGAGTAACAGTCTTGGCTTAACAATCCAAAACTGTATGCTGTGGAGATAACCAATCCATACCTAGTATGATGTCAAAATCCAACATATCTAGCAACATCAGATCAATCAAAGTGTCTAGGCCACCAACACAAATCAAGCAAGAACGGATCACCCGATCCACTACTAAAGAATCCCCTAATGGGGTAGATACACACATAGATATAGGCAAGACCTCACTGGGTAAACCCAAGCAAGGTGAAAAATAAGATAAAACATAAGAACACAAAAACCTAGGGTAAAATAACACAGAAGTAGAAACAACACACACCGAAATCACACCTATAATCACTGCATCAGATGCATCGGCCTTTGACCGAGCAGGAACAACATAAAAATGACGATCACCACCCTTTCGACCACCACCACGGCCACCTGCTCTACCTCACTGACCACTACCCATCTGACCACCAGGTGCTCCACCTCTAGCTGGAGGAGGCACCACGCTAACTGGTTGAGCAGTTACTAGGGAAGACTGAATAACCCCTCTCTGAATACAAGACCTAGCAATATGTCCTACCTGGCCGCACACAAAATAAGGCCAATGCAACCCAGTCTGACAACCTCTTCTACCAAAACCCATCTGCCTAGACTGCTGAGAAGAACTAGCCTCTCTAAAAGGCTGAGCTAAAACTGAAGCTAATGGCTGAACAAATGTCTAAACTAATTTGCTGGTCTGGCCCTGAGATCGACAATACTGACCCTGACCTCCAGAACGAAATCCACTAAATCCACCCTGATGCCTTACCTCTTCTTGTTGTGCTGTCGTGCCTCACGATAGAGGGCTTCCGTAGTAGTGGCATGATCAACAACCTCCTAAAAAGAACGGCCATCAGAAACCATCAAGGCCACCGCCTCACAGAGCCTATCTCTCAAACCTCTAGCAAATCTGTGGA
>JBDJHY010180004.1:0-12110 GCA_039654485.1 Withania somnifera
TGATGTCATTTGTAGTTGATTCTCGATGCTTGAACTGCCAGTAGGTGAGGTTCAAGCACGGCAGTCCAGGTGACATATTGCCACAACTCCCTATTCCTAATAGAAGTGGGAGTAAATTATCATGGTTTTTGTTATGATCCCCTTCATACTTGTAGGGGTTGTGATTCTAAATGGATTATCATGGATCAATTATCCAAATATTCTCACTTCTTACCGATTCCATCTTCTTAAGATGTCGAAAGATTTGTTGTCTTGTATGCTAGGGAGATTCTTCGTCCGTATAAGGGTGCTAGCATCTATTTTATCAAATAGGGGTACATATTTTTCTTTATGGTCCTGGAGTACTATGCAATGTGAGATGGATACAACAATAGCTTGAATACGGATTTTTGCACAAAAACAGACGAGCAATCTAAGCAGGTCATTCAGTCACTCTAGGATATGTTCTAAGCTCGTGCTTTGATATCAGCATTTAACATTACCAAAAATTTTCCTATAACAACAACTATCATTCTTGCATCCAGATAGGATCATCCAAGTACATGCATAATATGGGTTATAGATGATCGATTGATAGGTGCAGTAGTATGGAGATTCAACCTCAAACTTGTGATTGGTTCGCGGTGCTATAGAGAGAATCATACTTATGGTTTATTCTTCAAATAGAGTAGAGTACACCAAAGAGCCACGCATATTGGAGGCTTGTTTTTCTTGAATTTAGCACCGAGGATTTATTGATTAACGGGCTAAATTAGGGCCTTAGAAGATAAGATAGTAGATTAGTGGGGTTTCCTAAGGATTGGTCCTATCTTTTAAGTTAGTTCTAGTACACCAGTACACCCATGTATCTGTGCCTTGAATTTTTATAAGAGATTCTTACCGTATGTCTAGTTATGGGTCATCTTGATTGGATTATGAGTTAGTTTTTGTCAAACACGTTGAGGCAGTTATTGATGAAAGATATAAGCGGATAAAATATAGGGATATTCCTATGTGTTATCTAGCTTAGGAGGCCATTGGGAGGTTGGGAGGATTGTTTGGAACTTGCATTCATACTATTTCAAACTATGATACTCCTTCTTTTAAAACTTTCGTGGGTGAAAGTTTCTTTAGTGGTGGATGTTGTAGTGGCCCTTGGGGCCATTTATGTGATTCCCACAATTTCTCTATGTTTAGAGCATTCTTGTAACTACCCCAAGTTATTTGTGACTTGTTGGGATCAGTAGGTTGGTTCCTTGGTTGTTTTATAGCTTTGTTCCTTTATAATGATAGCTTCTTAGGGCGTCACTCAGCCAATACGATCCCTAATCGCCTTTTAGTCAATTTCATTGAGTATGGATATTAATTACATAAATATTCCATATATTTATTGTCAAAATCGGACTCCATTTTCATTTTTGGGTGCTTTTTGAATATTTTGAAAGAATCTGTTAGGGAAGGGTGACGATGACTGATTTATTAGCCAGGTGATCGATAAATTGGTGAAAAGACCAATTTGTCAGTCAGTCGGTGGGACTTTATACATTGTTTTCAACATGAAGCTTCTTCATCTTTTAATATTTTTGTCTCCATTTTTATTGATCTTTAGAGATCCACGAAGCTCTTCTGAGGGTCCTTATTTAAGATTTAATCTGCAGAATCATGTTATGGTGGTTCTGTGATCATTTTACCAGCCTCACATTATTTCAAGCTTCGTATGTAATTCTTTGGATTTTCAGGCAAGCTTCTCGAGGCCATCGCCGGAATCCAGGTAGTCTTTGGCTTACTTTCTTTAGACTACATAATAGTGTAGTATATGCATGGTAAAGCACCAGTTGGGGATGGCATTACTATTTGGGCCCCGATATGCTTATTATTCTCTCTAATGGTCTACTTAGATGGCTAGTAGATTAACTATTACCCTGGGCTATATCGCCCCACACGCGTGTTCAACATCGACTCTGGTACGTAGTGTGGTTGGGGAAGAGTAACACCTTTGGTATGTGTTGTTTTAATGCTAACAATGGAATGTATTGCGGTTGGGGAGGGGATTATATATTGATTAGAGCTTAGTAGCTTTCCCTTGATTTAGGTTGGTGGCTTTAGATCGATCTAGGTAGGCTGATTTTCTGTGTTCTACCTAAGATGTTGTGTATGATTAGGGTGTATGCATTTGTTCCATAGATAGCTGAAGACGGCTACGCTAGTTATTTAACATCCCTATATTATGACATAGTATCTAGCCTAGATGCCTTAGGGGATGACATTGTACCTAGCTGGGTACAACTTTATTGAATGGTTAGAAGCCCTATGTATTGACACTTCTCCCTAGCTCGGTATGAGTTTTGGAGTGAGTTTTATTTGACTGAGCTATGATAGCTCTATGTTTTCCCTTGTATGGTTGTGTATTTTTCCCTTAACGTGCTCCATCTGGGTAATGATGGAATCTTTGGTGCGATTACTCTTGGCTTGAGACCGTAGTTGGGCTAAGAGTGGATACTTTATGACATGGGATTGATAACCATCCTTTGGATCCCAGTTAGCAGCCTTAGACAAGCTTAGCCTACTGATTGCTTCTGTGTAACCAACATACATTAAATTTTTTAAAAGGTAACATTATTTTTACAAGATAATAATCAAAAACTTATTTTTTATACGTATTTATACTTTCCATGTCGAGCTCATAAGCATTATGGACCTATTTTCTCATATTATTGAGGCTATTTTCTCACTATCACCATGATTTTTGGATACTACCAACATGGCGACAGTTGAGTATTATTGAGATTTGGATTTTTTCTCAATTAGATGGACTTGACTTCCACTGAGATATGATATATGAGCTAAGCCCGAGTTTTTTCCATTTTGGTTCTGATGACTATGGAACTGATTAGTTTTTATGAGGATTTTTGTATGCGATTTAAATCCCTCCACAGACCTTCCGACCTGGGTTACTATGCCCAATGTATGTTGCGTGGACAAGGGAGGGGTATACTGGGGTAGGTTGGGTAAGTATATGGGGAAGTTCCATGGGTCCTCTCCTGAGAGAATGATGTATAGGGGAGGGTGCGTACATATACTTTTTGCCTTTCAGCACACCTTGCATTGCATACTTCGTATTTGGTTGCACTCCAAGGGACTTACTAGGGAAGTTCTGTTGGGTTAATTATATGCTTATGTGATGGTTGCTAGCTAGTCTTGTTTTCTACTCTTTGATATTGTTGATTACTTTCCTTTCCATTGTTACAGTTACATTCAGTGGTTACATTCTCAGTGTTATTCTTTCTCTATTTGGTCCTTATTTTTATTAGTACCGTTAGAGCTCCAATTATGAGTCATATTTGTTCATGATCTGCTTATGGCCCGAGTCTATGTGTTATACCTTGTTAGTGGATTTCCTGCATAGCTGACCTTTTATTGCACTCACTAGCTATTATTGTAGTTGTCCTTCATGTTGTACATTATGTATAAGTGTCCTTGTTACATTTAGTCACCCTTTACCTTGCTTATGCTTACCTTTTGCCTGTTGGCATATGATGTCTACCGTGTACCTATTGATTTGGTACTCATGCTACACTTTTGCATATTTTCTTGGTGCAGGTCCTAGTACGATTCAGCGAGAAGGACGCTACCATACGGACTATCTTGGTGTTGTTCAGGAGATACAGTATGCAGTTGGTTTTTACTAGCCGATCTTCCTTCTATTTCTATAGATGTTCTACTTGGAGTCTAGCTATTGTGTAGTTTTTTCCGTATAGTGGGTTGTACTTGTACCTTTTTCTATATATAGATGCTTGATAGCCATTGTACCAGGTTCTGAGGAGTCATGTTTGGGTGTTTATTTTCATGTTCTACTTCTATTTCATCTTATCGTCTCCTTTTTCTCTCTTTTGGGTTCTGGAAGCTGGTCCACTGCTACTTGCTCTAGGCTAAAATTAGGCTTATCTACGATGAGATATTGATGCTATCAGAACTCATTTCTTAGGTCATGAAAAATGCACTAGACATTAAATATGGTTTCAAAGATTCTACAAGTTTTTCGATTCCAAAATTTGCTAAGATCAAAAAATTGAGAGATAGGCAAATGGAGGGGCTTTAAATTATAGTCAATCTTTATCATGCATCACAGTCCACATATCCCAAGACTAGGGAATTAATCTTCTTGTAGTTTGACTCAATTGGTAGAAAAGACAGCCTTTATATGCTAAGAAGATCCTTAGCTTAATATAAGTAAAGAATGGATTGATTTTCTTGAAAGAGGCTTGCAACTTTTTAATTATGAATGTGATGCACTTTACACCCATTAATAAGAGCTACATGGACATACTTTCCAAGAATTTAGGTCTATCATCACACAAATTTGAGAAAGGAAACCTGCTTCATTGTGAATAAGAAAATACTTTGCATTCAAAATAGAAAATAGAAAAACAAAGCCCACATGCCTTCTAATAGGGGTGTGGTTTGATTTAGTGAAAATCAATCCTCAAGTCGTGCCTAAAGAGTTTGACATTCCTCTTTGGACTATGTCCCAGTTTTCTTCTAAGAAAAAGTTCCACATTGTGTTGCGTCTGATTAGCATAGTCTGCACCGGTGGTTCTATTTTGAGAATTTCATCATCGTGGATACTCTCAAATAAATCAAGACTGGATTGTTAGTAGTAAACCAATTCACTGAGTGGGAATGGTTTATACCTTTTGTTCAAATCTCGTAGGATGAATCCATTCTTTCGTGTGTCTTACTCTTTGTAGAGTATCATTCCTTGTACTTGATTGATATCCTCAGAGACAAAGTTTTCAGATGCTTCCCATGCTAGTCTCCAATGACTTTTCGCATCTTGAAATAAATATTTTGCACAATTCTCCACCGACTTACCATGACTTAAAGCAGATAATATTCACCCGTCTCCACCTAATTTCCACGACTTGAAATAGACAATGCTCTCTATTGTCCATAACCTTGCTATGACTTTAAATACATAATGTACACTAATCTCCACTGACTTACTGCGACTTTAAAAAAAAGCATTAGTCTCCACCAACTTGTGGCAACTTTAACAAAGCATACGCGTTAGTCTCCACCAACTTACTGCAACTCTAACAAATAATATGTGTTAGTCTCCATCAACATTCCATGACAATAACAAATAATGTGCACTAGTCTCCATTGGCTTGCTGCAACTTTAATAAATAATGTGCTCTAGTCTTGACCAACTTGTCACGACTTTAACAAATAATGCTCCCTAGTCTCTATCGACTTGCCGCGACTTTGAAAAATAATGCATGCTAGACTCCATAGTATTGATGTGACTTAAAAAAATGCATGCTAGTCTCGACTGACTTGCCACGACTTAATAAATAATGTGTGCTAGTCTTCACCAACTTGCCGCAACTTTAACAAATAATGTGAGCTAGTCTCCTCCAACTTTCCATTACTTAAAAATAATGCACGTAAGGTGACATGATTTGAAAATGATGTGTGCTAGACTCTACCGACTTGCCGCGACTTTAAACAGATAATGTGTGCTAGTCTCCAGCTACTTGACATGACTTCAACAATTAATGTGTGCTAGTTTCTATCGACTTTCCTGTGATAAGAAATTGGACCAGAGAATGTGACTGCATTATGAGGTTTTAATTGAAGAGATATTTTAAAAAATAATGGGGGATAGTCTTTACCAACTTTCCACGACTTAAAAATAATGTGAGCTAGTCTTCACTGACTTTCCATGACTTAAAAATAATGTGTGCTGGTCTCCATTGACTTGCCACAACTTAACAAATAATGTATGCTAGTCTCCACCAACTTGTTGTGACTTAAAATAAATGTAAATGGCTTTCTTAGAAAAATTGAAAAAGATTTTAAGTCGTAAAGCAATTCAATAGGAAGAGATAGTTCCTTTACAAGACCTCTAAGTGTGTTGGAGATGATATCATCCTTTTTGGCCTGTATTTTGGGAAATAATGGTTTCCAAATGTTGTAATTGACGTCTCTCGTAGCCGTCTGATAGGGTGATAATTGTTACTATTCACTAACAACTCAACTCTAACGGGCCTTGCAACTACTTGTAACCGTTTTTTATGTCTTTGGAAAGGTTTAGTGCATCATCCATATTTATGTGCCTTATAGATTTCCATCAATTATTTTTTCTATAATCTCCCACATCTTTAAATTTGGTCTTGCAACTTATAATTAATCCTCTAATGCTACCTCAACTTTAAATCTTATGGTGAGTAAGTCCATTGGGGAACATGGGGAACTATAAATGGTACATGAGTCAGTCTATCAAAAAGATGACTGGGATTCATTAATTGTATATATGTTGATCCGTTGAGGGGGGAGGGGCTCGACGACTAGGATTCATCAATTGAATATGAGTCTGAAACACCCTTATATTTGAGCCAGAATTTAAACCATTCTATGTTCGTGCTAGAGTCTGAATCCAATCATTTCCCACTTGATTGTAGGTTATAAAATCCTAACTAAAGTGTGTAATTGTTATTTTATATGGTTCAATTTCATGAGAAGTGTAACACCTCAAAAACTTACCTAGAGTTCAAATCGTTATTTGCATGTGTCTAAACTTAAACCTTGAGCCTTAATGTGAGACAAAATGGTTTTTTCCCTCCAAAAAATACATGGTGCTTTGTTTGCATTTTTTCAAATTTCTCGAATTCTGCTTAGCAACACAACAAAATGTGTTTCATTTTGAGTTCGAAGTAGAAAGTTATGACCCTTTCTTTAAGGCCTTGTAGCATCTCTACAATTCCTAATGATTCTAGTGTATGATGGTCTTTTTAATAGATGAAAATGTGTTTCTTTATATTCCCAGAAGCTTGGTAATGATTCATGATTAATACCCTATGTTTATACAAGATTTACTATTTAAAAACCTCCAAATGTGCCATGGTAGGAAGCTTGGTGCGATAGAAAATGTGCAATGCTCAAAGGAAAGTGTATAGAGAAAATTGATAGAGGATAAATGTGACACCTACCATCACACTAGAGAATTTTCAAAAATGGAAATCATGTGCAATGACCCTCGAGGTTATTTTCATGATTTTTGCAATTTCTCTTTGTTTAGAGCATCTTGGTAGCTTCCCCAGGTTATTTATGACTTTTTGAGACCGATATATTGGTTCCCTGGTAGTATTATAGCTTGATTCCTTTATAGCTTTAGATTTTTGGTCCTTACTCAGCTTATACGATCTTGAGTCATCGTTTTATCGATTCTGTTGAGTCCTAAATATCAATTACATAAAGATTTTATATATGAATTTTGGACTGCATTTCCATTTTGTGCTTCTTTTTACACTTTTCAAGAAATCTGTCAGAAAAGGCAGTGCCTTATAAATTTGTCCTTTTGGCCGATTTATCCGTAGTCGGTGGGTTTATAAATGTTTTTGTCTTCATGAAGATCCCGCATTTCCCACTCTATTTTCTCTAAAGTTCTTGATTTTCTAGAGCAATTTAAGAGCTATTAAAGGTGTCTATTCAAGTTTTAATCTATAGAAACTCGTTATGGTGGTTCTATGATCATTTCTACTAGGTAATCTCTTTATTCCTCTTAGGTTACAATGTTTTCTATATTATAAAAAAATTCTAAGGCCTATTTCATCATTTTATTCTACTAGATTGAGCCCTATTTTATACCACATGTCCTATGAGCTGTCTTTTATGTGTTGGTATAAATATTCCATTTTTTTTGCTACGAGGGTTTTTGGACCCATTTCTAGTTTGGATTTTGAACTTTCTATACTATAAAAATATGGGTCTAGCTTTACTGTTCTTGACTCATGGGTTATGTTTTTTCTAGCTTCTTGCAATTTCAAAACTTGTTCGTGATTATCAGCCGAATTAGTGTACTTCTCCAGGTTACCATCTTATTCCAGGTAGGCTATGACTTATTTGTTTCGAATTGGGTGTTTAGTATTGGATATTCATGGTAAATTGTTGGCTAGGTTTGGGTTACTAGTTTGGATCCCCGTTTAGTTATCCTCTTGGCATGCGATCTATTTTATGTTCCTTTTTAATTGTTACATATATCTTTAAGGCCTCTAGGCCCTCCCTATGTATTTCACACTGTCTATGAAATGTAATTAAGCTTAGGGATGGGATTATACAAGTGGTTAGAGCTTAGTATCTATCCCCTATGTTTTAGATAGTGACTTTAGAGTCGATCTAGACTATTGGTTGCTCTATGTTGCGAGCATAAGTTAATGTTTTAAAAGATAGTTAGGTTTTTGGTAGTATAATAATTATAAATTAATCTCTTTTCTAAAATATGTATATTTTCCACAACTGTGCCCATGAATAGTATGGATTTATTTTCTCCGACCATTAGATCCTATTTTCTCACTAGTACTGTGATTTTTTGATATTACCCATGAGGCGACAACTGGGTTTTACTGAGATTTGGATTGACTTCCTGTCTAAACTTGTGATTTTCTACTGACATATGATATACTGGCTGAGCCTAGATTTTGGCATTTCTACCTTGTTGACTATGTCACCAGTTGGCTTTTTATGAGGATTTTATATTTGGGATCGAATCCCTCCATAGACCTTCCATACTGGGTAGCCATGCTGAGGTATGAGGTGTATGCATAGCCTGGAGTGGGGTGTATATGAGGAGGAGTGGTATGCGAGATAGCCATTTTTAGGTCTTTCCCACTGAGTTTATATACTGGGGAGGGTGCGTGTAGGAACTATTTACTTTTTAGCACCCCCTTACATTGCATTTTTCACACTTGATTATACTCTTTAATGCTTACAGGATATGTCCCAGTAGATTACTTATTTGTTGATATGATTTATTTCTAGTTAGGCTTATTGTGGTTACTCTCCTTCCTTACTTGCGGTATGACTATTTCATTTCTTATCTGGAATTCTCCTTTATGGCTCTTCCTTGTGGTGGTTATGTTAGAGCTTAGATATGTGTCGCGTTATTCTTGTATTATCTGTGACTTGGTTTCACTTGTGTGGCATTTTCCTCTATGTTTATGATTGCATTTACCCTGTTTATACTTACTTATGCTCAATTGGCTTATGATGCCAACTGGATACCCATTGCTTTTGGTACTAATGCTATACTTCTGCATTTTTTTATTGTGTAGATCATGGTACTAGTCAATAGAGTAGAAATAATTGTTCGAGTTATTTTGGCATTGTTTCAGGAGACGCGATGAGCAGTTGGCATTCATGCTGGCCAATTTTACTTCTGTCATCAAAGTTGTCCTAGTTGGATTCTGGATAGTTGGTTTGTAGTTTTTTCCCCATTGTGGGTTGTATTCTGTACTATTCTGTTCATAGATGATTTAAATCCATGAGACTAGTTTCTGGGGATTTACTTTTTGTTATATATTTGTGTTTCTTCTTCTCTTTCCTCCTCTCTTCTTCTCCATTCTCTTGTTTTTGGCACTTGATATTGGCCTATTACTATTTTCTCTATGCTGGGGTAAGGGTTTTCTAAATGTAGTATGTAGAAGCTATTACAATTTAATTTTTAGGTTGTGACAGAGTAGTATCAGAGCCCTATGTTCACAGGTGTCTTTGGCTGTAGCAGAAAGAGTCTGGTGGAGTCTCGCAGACCAGTATGTAGACGTATATAGCATATCTTCGATAGTCTACAGAGATCTTTAGGCGAGATGAATTTCTTTTGACTCTTCTATTGCAAAGTTTCTATTGTTTTCTTGGAGATTTACCTTTCATTCACTATTTTACAAATGGTACGTACGCATTCCACATCCGAAGATGACGACTTTCCCCCACCTCCATAGAGAGATCCAGTTAAGGTTCAGGGTTAGATAGAGACCGTGGGTGAGGCTGGGGTAGAGTTCAGTGGATAGATCATGCACCTACAGATATACCTCCACCACAAACACATCCATCTATTGATGATGCACTTAGAGACATGGAGCAGTATGTGTTACTATATGTTGTAGAAATCCCACCGACAAGGGTCAGACATTAGCTCAGGGTTCCCTAACTCCTTTTATTCATCTGATACCTTTTAAATCGACATTTCCTACTCCACATCCTATTCAAAAGGTACCACCAATTTAGCCTCAGTCTGCAGTTCCTATTATGACATCCAGGAACCAAAAGATGCATAGTCATTTCATTTGTATGGGGCCTCCGAGATTTTTCGGTGACTCAAGGAAGGATCCTTATGGTTTTATCACAGAGTGAGAGGATAGGTTAAATCCTTGGTCTTGAGAGATACTCATGGGGTGTATTTTATTGGATATCAGTTAAGGGGCCAACTAAGGCCTGGTGGAGGGTATACAGAGAGAGTAAATTGATAGGGTCATTTCCTGCAACATGGTGCTAGTTTGTAGTTGCCTTTATGTCTATGTATGTTCCCAGTGTGTTTGATAGGATAACAAGGATCAGTTTCTTGATCTATAGCAAAGGTCGATGACAGGTATGACTATGCGACTTGTTTTACTGAACTTTCGAGATATGGGGCTACTATTATTACAACAGAGTATGAAAGGGTTCATTTCTTTGTAGCCGGACAGATGGATTACAAGTTCTTTATTTCTTAGGGTAGTCCATTATTGGTAGTATTTGATAATGAATGCACCATGGAGACTCTATTGCTTGGACCAAGGGGCGGTAATTAAAGACAATACTTCTAAGGTGATTTTAGTAGGATCGGTCTTTTGGAAGATGGTATGATTGGAGTAGGCTACCGCCGCCAAAGTAGAAGTATCAAGACATACTAATAGATTGTTTCAGGCCTCCTTCACATCATCCAGTAGTGGTCAAAGTAGCCATCTTATCAAGGGCACATCTACTGAGGTTCATCGTCATGGTGACCAGAGTGGTTCAGTCAGTGGTTCTATTCGAGGTGGAGGATAGAGTGGTTCAGTTAGGGTTGTTATGAGTGGGTGAGTTACACAATTATGCCAGATATTTTCTTAGATATCAGGCTACTCATCCAGTTTCACAGACCGCAGAGCCTCTTTAGGCAGTACCGTCACCAGCTAGAGGTTGTTAGACATTTACATAAAGAGGTCAAGGTGGGGGGAATAGATGGAGAGAGAAGGGGATCAACAGGGTGACATTATGTGTATGTTGTACCTGATAGATCTCGGGTAGAGGCTTCTGATGCAGTAGTTACTTGTATGTTATCTGTTTTTTCACCAGCCATCTTTAGTATTATTTGACCAGGGTTCTATATACTATTACGTGTCCTCATACGTTGTGCGACATTTGGGTGTTTTGTGGGAGCCTTTACCTATGCCCCTTAGTATGGCTACTCCTGTAGGCGATCCTTTAGTGGTGGATCGAGTTCACCGATCTTGTGTTGTGACTATACGTGGGTTAGATACTCAGGCTGATCTTGTAGTTGTTGCATGATTGATTTTGATGTGATTTTGGTAATGTATTGGTTATCTCCTTATCATGTGGTTCTAGATTATTTTTTTGAGACTGTGACCTTCTCTGTGCCCGATGTACCCTTGGTTGTTTGGCAGGGTCCTATTAACCACTCCTCGGTGCTGGTTATTTCTAGCATGTAGGGTGATAGGTTTCTTTTTAGGGGTTGTGTAGACTATTTAGTTTTTTTATGATGTGATTTTTGGTCCTCCTCCCCCTAAGTTTGTGCATGTTGTTAGAGAATTTCTTGATGTTTTCCCTGATGAGCTTTCTTACCTTCCCTTGATCATGTTGTCAATTTTCTATAGAGGTTGAGGAGGGAATCAGGACTATTTTGATTGTACCTTATCATATGGCTCTAGAAGAGCTCCGGGAGCTCGGTACTCAGCTTCAGTATTTGATTGGTAGAGGTTTTTTTCATCCTAGTATTTCCCCGTGGGGAGCTCTAGTGTTATTTTTAAAGAAAGTGGGGACTGTGCATATGTGTTTTGATTATAGGCAGTTAAATAAGGTTAAAATTAAGAAAAAATATCCTTTGTTGTGGATTGGTGATAATTTTATCAACTTTACAAAGATTAATTTAAAGTCGGGTTATCACTAGATGAGGATTCAGGAAAGAGACATTCCAAAGATTGCTTTTCAAACTCGGTATAGGAACTATATGTTCTTGATTATATTTTTTTGGTTGACTAATTCCCCAAATACGTTTATGGATCTCGTGACTAGAGTTTTTAGACAATATCTATATT